>JAQFZH010005138.1:0-10978 GCA_034695485.1 Entomobrya nivalis
GACCTATTTCAGCTATCATGAAGTAAAGAGACTAATGAACAGGCAAAGAATCTACGTGTAGTTTTCGGTCATCACGTCATTCTCATGTGCATTGCATCTTCATATATATGCATACACAACATAAATTGGCGACGATTGATTTTCGTTCAGCCTAGTCTCAAATAGACCGATTTGCCCCAAAAGCTGCAGAAAAAGGACTTATGAGTGATCAAGAGGATCAGCTCAACCAAAGCAGTCCACAAAGTGACAAAAGTGTCGTGATTGTTGAAGAAGTCAGCAATCCAAAGCCTAAAAAGAAGAAAAATAAAAAGAAGCCTAAACCGCCAACACCTCCACCAAAACCTCGCAAAAAGCCACAAACTCCACCTCCACTTGATCCAGATCCACCAGCAGAAGAAATGGGCATTGTGGGTGTTTTAGTTCCATTTGATCCAGCAAAAGATGACTTCGGAATGTGGGTGTGCACCTTTAGGTGCTTCTTACAAGCAAACGAGTTGAATGAAACCAGTGAAGCAGACCGTTGTACAGGAATCTTCCTCTCATCCGTAGGCATTACGACATACACGCTACTGAGCAATTTGTTGTCTCCAGATCAGCCCACCGATAAAAAGCTTAACGTACTTATCGACACGCTTGAAAAATATTTCAAACCGCCACCAAAGGCACTCGCCGAAAGGTACAAGTTTACGGGAAGGACTCAACAGCATGGTGAATCAGCCAATCAGTTTTTAGCAGCGTTACGCACACTGGCTATTAACTGTAAATTCACAGACTTGAAAGACCGGATAAGGGATCAGTTCATTTTCGGCTTACAAAGTGAAGCAGCTCAGCGTAGTTTGATCACACAAGATGATAATATTTCACTGGATGATGCAGTGAAAATAGCAGTGGCACAGGAAACAGCCGCAGCAAGTACGGCTATTGTTCGTGGTCATCAAAGTACAACGACCGGTGAAGAACAAGTCCACAAAGCCACATCATATGGGTCTCAGCAACAGCAGCACCAGAAAAAGAAGGGCAACATCAAAGGTCAACACCAAACCAATCAGAATTCCTCACCACAACAGCAAAGTAGCAGCGATTCCTGCTTTCATACCGAAGCACTCCACACGCCACAACAAACTCCAGTCCTTCAGAACTACTCCAGGGTCGACGACTAAGAACAACGATGGACCTCATAAGACCTGATGTGATCACCACCGTCCGTACCAATCAGCTTAAGCAAGAAGCAGGGTACAACAAGCGTGTTAAGCAACGCGAATTTCAAGTACAAGACACCGTGTGGGTGCAAACGTTCTCCAAAGGAGATGAGAAGTGGTCATTGGGCATCATAAAGCTCAGACTTGGTCCGGTAACATACATGGTGGAGGTGGGGGATCGTAATCTGAAGAGGCACCTTGACCAGATCAGGAGTTCCCACCGCAGAGTCCTTCACGAAGAAGCTGCTGAGGTCGCCGACGAAGAAGAGGCGCCACCTCAAGATGAAAATATAATTAATGAAGATTGATTTAGCTTTTTCTCATGTATGTTGTTCCAGATAGGGAAAGGGAAGTATGTAATGTATGCATATTGATGTCTGGAAATATGTTAAGTTAAGTTTTATTGAACTAATTGGTTTTCTTAAAATGTAAGAATTCTGTCTCAATGTCGTCCCTCAACTCAAGCTGTTATCAGCTCATGATGATTTACATGTCCAAATATGCTGGCTTGTGAATGTGTATTATATTGTACATTTTACTGACTTTGAGTCAGACCTATTTCAGCTATCATGAAGTAAAGAGACTAATGAACAGGCAAAGAATCTACGTGTAGTTTTCGGTCATCACGTCATTCTCATGTGCATTGCATCTTCATATATATGCATACACAACAAATACTTTCCCCTTATTTTTATCTATACATGCGACTTTAATATATATTTGACCTGAAAGTTTACGGGGTAGAAACAGTATGGCCCCAAAATGAAAACCGACTACTTTGCTATGTATTTTAAAGCACAAAAATACAATATCATTTTATGTTAAATGTGGATGGTTGAAAAATAAAGCCATTCCTTTTCACGTTTCGTAAAGTGACGAGTTAAAACAGAATAGTGGAAGACTTCCATTTTTCCAGTTGGCTGTTATTTAAAGAAACTATTTTAATTTTTAATTTAAATTTCAGTTTTTCTGTAAGCTATACCACCAACATCTATGCCCAATACCATACTGTGTGTTTCAAGAATCGATTTCAGGTACAAGTTTGAATTTTAAAAATTTAAGTACCAAAAATCCATGATATAGTATACATGTATGTGTGTAAAAATTCAGAATACGTATACTCAAATAAAATAAATATAGATATAGATCGTTGGATATTAGATCTATATGGCGTGTATTTAAATATATCAAATTTACGAAATAAAAAGTAGCTAATTCGGGTGATTACTTGGTGAACAGCCAAAGTCCAGAAACGAAATAATAACTTTGTAATAACAATTATGTTGATCTAAAAATTTACAACTATACACAAATAAGTTATTGTAACGTAATGTAATATTGTAATTAATCATAAAACCTAGTATTATTCGTCAAATAAGTAGTACTATAAATAAATCCATAAACTAAAATATTTTTTTTCAAGGCAGAAATTATTGTCATCGTTGATTCAATACTTTAGTAAACTAACATACAATTTCCAGGGCTAATGAATGATAAAGCGAAAGTTATTCGAAAGTATTATCCGATTTTACAATTATAACATTGTGGCCCCTAAATAGGTAGACATATTTTCTAAACTTCATAATGACTAATAATGCATTGGTTACACAAAATTCAAATCCTATTTTAACGAAACATAAAATACTTCTCCACAACTCAAAAATCATACAAGTCACAGCAATCGACAATCCTCCACCCAGAAAAACAAAAATAACAAGAATATTTCCGGACATGTTTGGTTTCGTAGGTGGTATATTCTCTTCATTCATAATTAGGTCTGATCTATTGACAAATTTAGGCCACCACTCAAGTAAACCGGTGAGAGGAGTCAAGGAAAACCGTTTAAGTATTGAAGAGGGAACATGTGAACGTGCATACCAAAATGCAAGTTCTGGCAACGTATACGCATCAGCGCCCACATTAGAATGTCTTCCGGACTTTTTCAGAGATCTACGCTGAATTTGTGCTAAGTAATTTGGCAATCTCCAGGCCGATTTACTACAAATATTTAAATCGCTTGTAATGATGTCTAGCTGTTTTTGAGCAAAATCCTCATTAAGAGCATTTCCACTGTAAATGCCCTCAATGGTAGAATCATCAATAATGCCAACTTTTAGAAAGTCATGTAAATACGCCAAGTATTGCCTTAGCACATTGAGTGCCTCTGGATGCATTTGGGAATATTGTTTAATTTTTCGCATTTGAATTGATACTTTTGCTTTCTTAGAAAACGTAGTAATAATCTCAGTTAATGCATATAAGGTAAAACTTGAATTCTTACACAAGAAGATTTTATATTTCAGCAGTTGTGGAAAGCAATCATTGCCTCCATTAAATTCAAGTTCAAGTTTATCAATTCGACTGTAAACTGTAATGTTGTCCTCGATAAGTTCTTCAAAATTATAATATGAAACCTGTGACCTTGGCATCACAATTTTGTAAACGTTCTCACTTTTAAAAGCGTTACTGATTACACAACCCGCCAAAAGGGCACCACTCATTAGAAACCTCATTTGTTGACTTTTCTCAAAATTTGCTGGAAACGGGTTGCCCTGCTCAAAAAAGACTTTGTAAATGTTTATAGTTCCACCCAGCAAACTTATAAACTTGTCGTTGGCTTTGTGTAATTTAAATATGATTATAGAGAGGAAAATAAACCCTATCAGTGTGAAAACCCATACATTCCATTCAAACACCGATACAAATTGAAGAAATGGAAAGGGCTCGAAACCGCGGGAGCCACAGCTAATAAAATGAAGCCTTCCAAAGAAGTTTTCTACCCGCAGAGCCATGTCG
This sequence comes from Entomobrya nivalis, assembly GCA_034695485.1. NCBI lineage: Eukaryota > Metazoa > Arthropoda > Collembola > Entomobryomorpha > Entomobryidae > Entomobrya > Entomobrya nivalis. The sequence continues at coordinate 3,996 of JAQFZH010005138.1, forward strand.
TAATGTGGGAATTCGAAGTCAAGAACGTAAGCTATTCGTCTATAATAACTTATAAAATGCTTCGTGTTAGGGTTTTGAAACTGCACAGGTTTCTTTGAGCTAATATTTCCCAGAAAGGATGAAAATATTGATGCATAGCCAAACCCGAGCGTCTGTAACTTTTCCGAAAACCTTAGATTTAACTTTTGCAGATTTCTAAGTGGGAGTTTAATTGCTTCTGATTCTTTTTCGACAAAATGGGCAATTGGTCCACCTAAAAGTGAGTAAGTTTGTTTTGACCTTAATTGTCCAGGAAATGCTACAAGCAGTTGATATTTATCCAAAACTGATATGTATTCAAATGAAAGATAGCCGAGTTTGACGGGATGAACATTTACAAAACGGCTACAAAATGGACAAAGAAACAATGCACTCCATTTGTAAACATTACATTCCAAATTCATTTGTATTTTCTCTAATTTTGGATCGCAGACAACATGCCCAACAATTTTAACGTGATTAGTGACGTCATCTCCAATATTTTGTCCGAATCTAGAGTTACGTTTTGACACCCAATTCGCTAAAGATACCCAGTCGTATTCCTGTAGGTTGGCTTTTGTGTCGAGCAATATATGGACTGGTGGCCTCAAACTTGGCAAAATTTTAAAACGAGATTTTTGTAAACTGTCAAAAATATTTGTGTATTTGCCAAGACGAATTGTGTTATCTGGAATGAATAAATCGACTTGGATTGTACATTTCCAAGGTTTTGATGTCAAAACTAAATTAAAGGAGTTTCGACTAAGACAGTTCATACTTCTTAATTCCATTGGCCATAGTGATTGAAGAAACTTCAAAATTGAGCATTCGGACCATTCTTCAGAAAAGTAGTTAACTTTCGGTGTTTTAGTAGAAAAATTTCCAATAAGCTGGGACAACTTTTCCTTTGGAACCCATATTGTGTCTACTTTAGTCTTTCGCTTGTGATTAATCGGATCAAAATAATCAATGCGACTGAGACCAATCTCAAAGTTTCTAAGAATTACAGGAAACTCGATTGTTGAATATATATCCGTGCTTTCAAAATTGTTCACTACAATTAGGCAATTGTCGTCCATAAAAGTTTTCAGACTTGAATACAAGTTGTTTACAACTTTCGATATTTTTGGTAAGTATGACACAGATTTAGTATGTTCTAAATATTCTGCTAAGGCAATTTCATCATTTTCTCGTAGAAATGTGAAATATTCTTTCGTACTTGGATCGGAATATGGCATCGACTTCAAGAGTTTTGTGGTAAGTTTGTATTTAAACGTGGAGGATTTATTTTCCACGCCTGTGCACAAGTAAAGGTTTGAAAAACTTATGAGGAATGTGTAGAGTAAACCACACAAAGTAGATGTTTCCATGGTTTGAATGGATTTTGTGAGATATTCCATAAAACCAGTAAATAAAATTCCACAGTTCTTCTTGCCACGCGTCGAGTAGGATATAATGGTTAAACGGCTCGGCTACCGTTGTTAAATCGATAATCCAATTGACTAAGCCTTTTGATAGTTTCCTGTGCTATATCGATTTATATTTCTACAGCTGAATGTTATACATCGATTTTTATCGTCTGTAAAATGTTGATGTACAAATATACTCTAAACAGACTATTGTATACAATTTATTTTTAAAATGTACTTCTTCAACTCAGATCTCCGTAACTATTCTTAGGAATTGGTGCTGCCAAATTTTCATAAAGTGTCAAGTATTATTGTCTTTAGTTTTAATTTGGATCGCAATTTAAATTAGAGCTATTTGTGTGTTACAGATGTAAAGAATTCAAGAGATGTTAAACGCACAAGTAGAATATTATACCGTGTATTTTTTTCTACGAAGTTATCTCTTTTTTCTTTTCGCAGGGAATCGTTTACTAAATCAAAAAAATATTTGAACCGTTTAAGTTGACATTATTATCTTGTGTTGCACAATTTGCTGTGGTTACTTCCCGCTTGTATTCAGTTGTTATGCGGATGTGTTTCGATTAGTTTTTGGGCTATATCGGACGAGCGTGAGCGTTAAGATGCTCATGTACATATATCCTTACAAATGTTATAATTAACTTACTAAAACAAAATTAATTGCTTCATTAATGACGGAGTCTACAAACACAGTAAAGGTACTTCGTTCGATAAAGAATACCGAACTAAAATAAATACGAATATCTCTACAAGCCAGCAAGCTTTTGCGAATATCTTTGCCATAGGAATACTTCTCGAATAGAGCTTTCACCTGCTCAGATTTGCTGGCAATTTCTCCAGCACCCTTAATCAAGGCTTCTGAAGTTACAAACGTCATACCCACGGCGCCAAGAAAATTAAACGTCATTTCCAAACTTCATTTCGATCTTCCTTTAATAAATCCCGAAAGTAATACTCATAAACAAATGTGAACATGTGAAAAATCCCGGCTGAATTGCTAAAGACATACAATTAAAGCCACATCTGTTAATTAGTTCAATCTCCTGGTATTTTTTCAGAGAATATTTGGACGGGCCGTAAATGTGTACATTGGACTGTGTCATGATTTCTTGGCGAAATACGTAATTAGCAGGCCAATAGCGAAGATTATATGGATCCTGTATAAAAAAGAATTGCTGGAAGTATTGGTTGAATATGGAGAAAAATTAGGGCCAATTTTATAAAAAAAATTAACGATATTTTGCTTTACTTTCCTGAATTTCTACAAGGTAACGTAGTCCTGAAATAAAAAATTAAAATGGTTAGTTAAATCTTTATTAGAAATGTAAAATTAAAGACCTACCTGCAAAATGGTTCTCCATTTCAAACATAACGTTTGTAAAATACATTAGATCATTCATCTGGAAGAAAAATATGCAAGCAAAAATACACGCAAGTGATCTTGTAATTATGTGAATGTAAAAATTCCCGGGTTTCCAATGTCTCTGAACTAATTATGGGTTATATTTTGATCCAGAGATAAATGTTTTCAATTGACATCATAATGAAGAATACTGTAAGAGTATACAACATTCGCCAATCTTTAAAGAATATGAATGTTTTGGAGGTTTTGCTGTAAAATGACGGGAAAGGCAACTAGTAAATGTGAAAATCGGAAATACTTTATAGGAGTGCTTTTACCTCGTGAAATGCAATCGTCCATTCAAAAAAGTTAGTTTGATATGCCAGTGTATTCAGTTGTAGGTTCGAATACGAAAAAAAGGTCTAAATTTAATATACTGATTTGTTTACAGCCATTCGCATACTATTTATGGCAAAATAGATTGCAATATATAAATATATATTTTCAAAATTTCAAACGTTGTAGGTGACCCTAAGTTAGTATAAAATATTGCGATATTCCACCTTTTTTACTAATACATTGTGCAAGAAGACAATACGTTATTGTTAGTTAAATTTTAATTGTTTCATAAGGATTTTTTTGCATGAAAAGGAAAAAATGCATAGTATGTATGTCCAACAAAGAGAATCAAACATATGTGTGGTTTCATATTAAAAGCATGTGTATGCCTACGACATCTATGTACATGGAATGTAAATGTTCTATTATCCGCGCCAACAAAATTTTAGTTAAGGATATAAGTATCATTCATTTCATCTCCAATAGAACAGCATCTAACGATATATTATGCATGCAAGTCACTGACAAATTACACGCATTTGTGGAAATAATATTAAATGATTGCTCATAAGTACGGGTTGATTCTATAATATATTTACAGTGGTATTTTGGTGTGGTCCAAACCAATGCGCACCATTTCCACTGTAGTTAACCGACACCTCCCATATTACTATCAGTTATTACCTACTAAATAAGTGCTCCACGCATCATGATGCATGGTCAATATCCAGTACTTGGTAGCAGAAATTTCAAAATGTTTTTAAAAACTATCGTGATCTGTATTATTTTTACACAGCTTAAGCCTTCTTAAAAAAATCAGTTACATACTGTCGGAAATGTTACCCACTATTAGATACAATAAAAACCTTGAAGGTTACTTCCATAAAGTATATGTCATCTTCTAACAAATAATATAAATGGCACTTTGTAAACAACTGACGACCACAAATATTTACAACAAGCATAAATGACGTCCAATGTTGTTTTCAAAACTCCACGTGTAAACTTTTCTATTTCTTGTTTAAATTGGTTAGAATTATCTAGGAAACATCCAAAGTGGGCGTTTAGGAAGTCTAAAGTATTGAAATGTAATATTTTCTGTTTTATTTATGCGCATTTTATACCAATTAAAATTATTTCACAGTTTCCTACTTCCTCGTCCAAGGTAAAAGCATTCAAGGATTGTATTAGCCGTTTTGAGTCAAATAACACGCATACTAAACATATTGACCACTAAATCGAATTATGTAACGTTAGGAATGTGAAATTTTTGCCATAAAGGTTGTCTAAATTTCAGTTCATATCTTCGTGCAGTTTTTACAATGATACGTCGAAAGCTTAATTCCTGGAAGCAAAACGTTAGGAGCAATACCAAAAAACTACTTTTTCAACGCACACTTCTTGATGATGTCAAGTTTAATCTACGTGTATCTAGTTGGTTTGGCGGACTTCCATTCCAATGGAATGAGAATCTTAATCAACTTGAAATGAAAAGTGGGATACAACTATACATTCACCACTTTAGATTAGGAATAGCGACATTATACTTCATTTGTACGTCGACTCAATCCTTAACGGTATCCAAGCGAGCATCGCTTATGGTTATAACGCACAGTTGATTGTTCCATGCATATGCGTTAATGGCGATTTGCTGTCTTCTTGTGAATAACCTACAGTTATCCGACGTCGTCCAACTCAGCAACGGCTGCATTCAACTTGAGCATAAATTTTCGAATGAAATTAAAATACCCAAATCCGAACATAAGCACAGGCCAATCCCAACTGATTGTAATATTCGAGGCATGATACATTTGCTGACTTTTAGTGGAATATGCATTCCAATTTTACATCATCTGGACATTTTTCGAAATCCTTGCTTTACCTCGTATTTGGGATACTGGATGAGCAGCCAATGTAAATTTGACAAAGCTGGATATTATCTTGAACCCACATGGACTGCGGTAGAGGTTTTGACAAAAGCAGGGATATCCTTAGCCTCATATTTGAATTGGAGTTTTTTGCTGACTGGATGCAATTTTATCATATCTTTAGAACACCTGATGGAAGGAAACTGTATGCGTGTTGGTATCAAAGAATTTGGAATGTAAGTTGTATTCTTTCAACGTCTATTTTTGGTTACCACAAATAATTCATTTGTGCTTTAATGTTTTCAAAATTTCAAAAAATAAAATCAACATTGAATGTCGAATTGCCAGTAAAAATTACTACACCAACAATTTTTCAAAATTAAGAGATTCAGTGAAAATTTGGGACCTGTTTAATGAAATAACAAATTTTCGTAGGAAACAATCACTACCTATTTCAAAGTTAGTAACAGAGGAGGGTGTTGTAGTAGATGATAAAAATAAAATTTGTGACCTACTTGTTAATGAGTATATTGTACCAGGATCTAGTAGTAAAATGGAAGATTTGCAAATAGAAGTAGATCAATTTGAACAAACGTATGAATATGAATCAACTTTTAAGTCGGAAGTGACACCGGAAGAAGTTATGTTGTGTATAAAAGCTATAAAAAAGTGCAAACCTGAGAACAATAGAATACCCAAACAAATATATAAAAAGTTTGCTTGTTATTTAGCTAATCCACTTGCAATTTTATTTAATTCAGTTGTAAGACTAGGTTGTATTCCAGCAGCACTAAAGAGAGCAGACTGTTTTCCGCTTTTTAAAGGAAAAGGTCGGCTTACTCAAGCCTCATCGTATCGGGCTATTTTTAACGTACCATGTGTCACAAAAATATTTGAAAGATTTATTTACAACAGACTTTTGTCACACTGTCGAGCTAAACTTGACGATAATCAACATGGTTTTAGGGCTGGGAGGTCGTGTGAAACAGCAATCTCCCAGTTTACGCAGGATGTGTTCAATATTTTAGATCAACGGAATGGAAAAGCGGTTGCTGTGTTCATCGATTTTAAAAAAGCGTTTGACTCAGTGGATCGTTCGCTTCTTATTAGGAAACTGATGAATCAATTTCGCATTCCCCCGTATTTGATTAAAATAGTGTGTAGTTTATTCACAGACAGAAAGTTCAGAATTGTCAATGGTAAACACAGTTCCGGTTATTATGATTTAAATAACGGAGTGTGCCCTGGATCGTGCCTTGGGCCATTAGCCTTCACATTATTCATTAATGACTTTGGAGACGCTGTTAATCTACCATACAAATTATACGCTGACGACGCTGTGATTTACACAGATTGCACTGAATTTGACACTGGAGTAAGTAAAATGCAAGACTGTCTGATTATGTTGGAGGAGTGGTGCTCCAAAAATAATTTAACTATAAATGTGGATAAGACAAAATCCATGTACTTCTATAAAAATGGGGATAGGATCTCCAAAGATAAGTGCACGCATAATCCTCCGACTTTCAAAATTAATGGATTGGATGTAGAAGTCATCACGGAATTCAAGTATCTGGGTATAATTGTGGATTCGTGCTTATCATTTCACTCACACTATAAAAATGTTGAAAATAAAATGAATGGTGCTCTTCGTAAAATGTATAGCTTACGGAGATTAATGTCTGAAAATGTATTGAAGATATTTATGTCGTCATTTGTAATTTCGATTATTGATTATGGTATTAATATTTGGTGTGTAAAGAGTGATCATGATATAATAAGACTGCAGAGAAAAATTGACAGATTTTTGTTAACATTTTATGCCAATTGTTGGCTAAAAAATCATAAGAGAAAGAAAAAGAGTATTGATGTAATGGATTATTATATTAGACTAGATTTACTGACTATTATTGAAAGAAGAAAATATATGCTATGCAAATTTGTTTATAAATTTCGAAGAAATGCTATGTTTCAGGCCTGGTTTGAACT
>JAQFZH010005139.1:0-10977 GCA_034695485.1 Entomobrya nivalis
ATGGAGTTGCTACTTACATGTATAGATACTCATAATGGGCTGGAGTTGGAACATGCAACAAGAAAGCGTGCCACTAAATTAATTATGCTATTGTATAAAATTATAGCACAAGTAAAGATATTACCGAGTTGATGTATATAACCAGAATTAAATATTTAAACTTTAAATTTAATTACATTTGGCTCCGCGGACTAAGATACCTGAAAGCGGAAAATAAATTAACTAAAATATGTAATACGTGGACGTAGCGTTCCAGAGTTATAGCATCAAGTTTTAGCTTAAAAAGATGTAACCTGTGAATGCTCAGCATTCGTAGGCAGAGAAAAAATCCGAGGATCATATCCTTGTCCAAAAGAAAAAGACAACGATGGCAGCATAAAACATCACATTTTTGCAGGTTGGTTCAGCGACGATGATCAGATCTTTATTGACATGAACACAAATATAAGAAATGCAACTAAGAAAATTGACGATCAATGGATGAATAGAATGCCGATTTTGAATTTGGCAAATCCACCTACAATCCCATATTATGAGCCTTCATTTCATGAAAAGAATAGTAATTTCTTTTTGTATACAACAATAATCGTAGTCATAGGCATCATAATGACAATTGTTGTGCTAGTTTTCAAAGGCAAGGTCATTTTGAAAACAATAATGTCATAAGTATACCCAGCAAGTATTTTGGAGCAAGTCATGGCTCTCATATTTGCAAGAGCTCCTTTAGCAAACGCGCTCCCAGCAAATGAGTCATTCTACATACATGAATCAGTCACTCAAAATATTCTTGAAGGGATAGCAATAATTTTGCTACTTGGCATTTTTGTCATTTTATTGATCATTTTGATCAAATTGATCCGATCCAAATTGATGACATTATTTAACGAAGAATTTGTTGACTACAACATGGGCAAAGTAAAAATTTCAATGGTCAACACAAAGGATAAACGTGCACCTATTAGAGTTATGCAACAGCACTTTGTTAAAGAGCGTGAGCATAGAAACATGCACACTGAGCAAGAAACTGCACAGCCTTCATCATCACGTAAGAAAAGGTGACATATTACGTGCACTGAAAGAAAGAGCACAGAAAATATGAACACTCATCACCACCATATTGTAGGTTAGTAACAGTCCATCCCTGTTCGCTTCACATCATCATCATCTTTCCAAAAGCTTATCCCCAAAACTCAACATTCACTTCTCCACTCTTGACTTAACAATAACCTCATCATCATACAATCAGTTCATAATCGAGCGATCAGTCATCATCATCATCAAAGTGATACATAATGTTGGAAAAGGAGGCATTTTTAGATGACCAAGCGTCTACTCGAGATGACCTAAAACGCCCAAGGGGCCCAGCAGCTCTAAACAGAAGATGCAGTTAAGTTCGTTTCACAGGACCAGTGAGTGAGTATTATTGAGTGACAAAAAGTACTAAATTTTACTAAAAAGGGAGATCAAATTATTTAAAGTAAAACCAATATTTAACTTAACAAATTACACCTGAGTGACTGAACGTCACTGAAAAGAAAACAATTAACTTTGCCCAGAAGGGGCCGAATTTCAGAATAACATTCAATGGTGCTGCTGCGACAACACCACCGGAGACAATGCTCACACGACGGCCAGGGAAGAAGTAAAAGGTAGAGAGCCGCTGTTGCATAGCTTGGGCTGTAGTGGTGTATTACGTCCTAAGTAATACACGAGAGGTGCTGGTGTGCTATACGCGTGTTCCTACACACGAGACGCACATGAAAGGGTTGTGTGGTCTCCTCGTGTCGGTTTTCACACCTCCACCGTCAGGCTACCACATCTTCAGGAAAGGGGTCATCTGCAACCAGGATAACTCATACATTTTGCAACACATAACATATACTAGTATTTGCAATTGAACGCAATTAGGTTTTAAAGTTTATTTCTCCCGTTAATAATATCAGTTTTCTGTAAATAGTACACCATAACCCAAAGATGAATTCCGAATTGAGAGTCCGGAACGACACTAAGGTTCGTTTGTTTACGTACCTTATCATCATTTCGGAAGTCATCAACAAGTTGTTCCCGGATATTGATTTCAACACCGAAGATGGCCGGAACTCAAGAAACCAACTGTATATCGTAAGGCAATTTATTGGTTATTTGCACGAGGGTTTTCATAAAGAAACTGCCGACATGAATTTAACACAGGATCATAATTGAAGCAGTGTATAGAGCTACTACTGCACTCTAAATCGGCTTCGCTACCAACCAATTTTTCAGAAGATTAAGGTAACATTTTTGCAAGCTTTAGGAAATATTTTAATTACTGGCACCGATAACGACTACGACACACTTACGCGAGTAATGGCATGCATTACTGCAAATGAAATACGCATGAATCATGCAATGTTCGTGAAGAAGTAGAAAAAGCAAACGGGGATGACGAAATCACTGAATATAGTTCAGAAAACGAGAAAAAAGAGGACGAAGTGGTGAGCGCAATTAGGCATTTCATAAAGGCACATGAGCAAAATGATCCCAAGCGTTCACAAAACGACGAACATGATAAGAAAAATGAGAATACGGGCAAAAGTCCAGCTCACTCGGAAGTAAGCTCCTCATCCACTTTACCTATTCCCCGTAAACCTGCATTCAAATCAGCTACACAAACTTCATTGAATGAAGAACAAAGCTCAATAGAGAAGGTAAAAAGATGGTCTGTCATAATTGCCCCGAACTTAAGAATCTGTTATTGAAATACCGATTGCATCAATTCATGCATCCACATCATCCAAATCACAGAGCAGGCAGATACCAAGAAACGCTTATTCATCATCATATTCATCTCCAGGTGAAAATAGGCAACACAGAACACATAGGCATCATAGATCTCAGAGACCAAGAGAAAATCAACTAGTTAATGTAAACGGTCACAGTGTGTACTGTAGCTTCTGCAGAACATACACACACAGTAAACAAGCATGTCTTACCTTGTTCAAACTCATATGTACCTATTGTGGTATGAGAAGACATTTAGAGAAACATTGTAAGCTTAAGGAAGCTGACGAGAGAGCTAAAAATGGTAAGCAAAATGGCCAATGAAATTGAATTATGATAATGCTTACGACGCCCCAAAAATCTTTTTACGACAAAGAAAATTCAACATACATATTCACTTTTCGTTCCCGATTAAACTTTTTATTGAACTCAAAGAAATCTGTCAAAGATTTTTTTTGTTTGTTTAAAAAGAAAAGTCATTTTTGACATTCTTTATTAAATTTCATAAAGAAAAATATTATCACACTACATTTTAATCGACTCAAGTAGTCTTAAAAACTGCCTTGTCTTAGCTAAAATAACATGCTACTCTAAAGCTAAACAATTCAGTTTGTTTAGTCAAAAAATATTTTAAGTAAATATAATGCATCTTATACCTAACACAACACGTGACAAAGCACTATAAATAATTTTTTTACAAATTTAAAGTCGATTTAATTCCCATAATCCATTTTTACGAGCGCGCATGAACAAAAACAATTCCTTATTATATTAAAAATTATAATCTTATTAAAGACGTTCAAATCAATGAGTTTCAGAACGATGCAATGATAAAAGCAGTTTTGTGGGCACTGAGGAATAGTTTAAAACTAACAAGTTATAAATAAGATGTCTATCACAAAAAGATTTACAATTATATGAAGATTCTAATTGATAAATTTCAAGTAAAATAAAGCATCATACTTGCATACATTGTTTCACTCACTTTCATTCACATACTGCATTCTTGCAAAACCGATTGTTTAAACACTCTTTAGCAGTTAGTCAACTTTCAAGGTCACTTGTCTCGCTTCCATACATACAATCTTCTAAAAGTTGACTGTCGGTCGTACTTTAACTAATAAAAAGTACACCAGCAGATTCTGTCATGCGTGATATGCACATGCTACTATATATCGTCTTACTCTTTCTCATTATTTTTGCTAGCCAGCTCAAAAGAAAAAATATACACAAAAATGGTTCTTTTTTTCCCTAAGAACATGTATTTCTATACTCATTTCATACTGAATTACAGACCAGGGCATTTACAAAGTTAGGAAGTCAGCCATCAACAAAATAAGGTCAGGGAAATGAAGGACATAAAGCAAAGTACATATTGAAACAAAATACACTACAGATAAAAAACTTGTCAAAAATACTTTATTTTTCTTAAATATCGAATGAATCTTGTCCATAATGAGCTTAATCGAAAACTAAACTCTGTTAACATTAACTTTTTTTTAACAATATGTTAAGCAGCTTCTTTTTCATAAAATAACCGAAATTGACCGTTTTCACTTGGAAAATTAGAAGTACTGAATACTGCTTTCATATTGTGTCCTTGTATTGAAGATGTTTTTGTCCTTGTGTTTTCAAAGTCAATTCTTTGTAAAAAGAAAAGAAAAGAAATTCTTAATAGCAATTTCAGGGAAAACACTTAATCTACATAAATATCTTATATTGGCTACAATATATATTCAAGTTCTTTCTTTCTTTCTATAAGGCTTTTACAAATAAAAATTATTACAAACCATTCAACTTTTAAGATAGTTACTGAAATTGAAAATATTCAAAATTCGTTTACCAAAGTGTGGCGTTGTTAAACGATGAGCATTGTTTGTGTAAGTCGAAAGTTTTTTTTTAAACGAAAAAGTGCATAAGTAAATACGAAGAGTGCATTTTATACCAAAGCATAATAATAGTCTCTTCTTCAAAAGTTGTTTGTGCTGCAGCTTCTCCTACCATTAGTTTTTTTACCCTGCACGAAAAACAAACTTAACTCATATGAAATGAATATGAAAACAGCACATAATGACAGCACTAATGATTTTTATTACGAAGATTAGCGGAGTGTTAATGACGATCATCATCATCACTTCTGGGATACAAAGTACATAAATAGGCATATAAATAGGAACATGCTAAAAAAAAACTAAGCCAAGCTTTGTTTATAACCAACGATTATATTTATGGAATATTACACATTCTTTCCATGATCCACATCTTCGTCTGGCTTACAAATACATCATATACAAGTTAAAGTTTACTTAGCCCAACTGGCCATATCACAATCAAATTAAGATAAGCATTGAAATACTTTATTAGCTGAAATACAATAGTTTTCTTTTTCTTTCTTGCATTAAATTGATACATGTCTTGGGCCCATAAAAATAAATGTACCACTTATAACTGTACGCAGACGTTAGGCATGTCAGCAAAAAGAATGATCTTTGTGCATACTTACAAAGTGCTGACGCGTTTTCTCACGATATCGTCTCTTTTAAGTAACACAATACCAGTCTCTTATACCAAAAAAATAAGGTGACGACTGGACATATCCTGTCCAGAAGCCCAAAAGAGCTTCTCTGGCTCTTTTTGATATATCGATTGTGTAACAGTACTTGTAAGTTAAACATTAGCGTTCACTTGTCTTTCGTCAGTTCAAAGTTTGTCATCTCAATTTTGCTTTCCTGCTAAATATTCAGTCTCATCTAAAAGTGCTCGTTATCACGGTGTTGCATCTTGCCCCAAAATTGTTTCAACTTAAAAGAAGTCCAAGTGACAAAATCCGAAATAATAACTATTAAATAATTCTTGAAATTGAGACACGTTATTTTGCCAAAATTAAAAGCGGTGTTTTACGAACTTGTTTCCTGGTGTTCAATTGAAAAATTGGTAGGTAAAATAAATAAAAGTCACGTCTAATATTTTATAACATTGTGAAGTTATCCCGAGAACTAAAATAGTTGCCGCAGTTGAAATCGAACAGTTATTAAGTTCAAAGATTAAAATAAAATTCTGTTAAAAAATATAATCTAGTTTGTGATTTTTTTCCAAAAATGGACGCGTCCAACAAGGAGTGCCTTACATCCTTCACCATGATGTCTCTGAATGCCGAGGGAATCCAGCTGTTACTGAGACTTACAGTCATGATAAGAAAAGAAAACTTAATAATTTTATTTTTGGAATATTTGCCAGATTTCTTGAAAAGCCTCCGACTTCCGCTGCAAGAGAACGAGCATACGTATGATTCAATAATGCTAAAGTAAAAAATAGGGAACTCCATCATTACAACGAGCTTTTTCAATATTTTAAAACTTCGATGGGTAGTCAGGAAATTGTGGCTCTACCCAAAAAAGAGCTATTGACACATACAATTGCAGAGACAGTGAAGATGGTTTCAGATCAAAATAGACCCTTATCGCAATCAATTAAAACATTAAAAATCCCATTGAAAAAATATAAGTGATTTTCAATCTCTAAGAAAGTTGATAAGGAAGCCGAGATTCCTCTCAAAAAGACAATTCTAAAACGTAAGAAAAGAAGGCCAAGGCGTAATTATTGCAATTACTGCAGAAAGTTTGGTCATACCAAACTTATTTGTATATCATTGCGCAAAATAAGAATTTGTGGTATATGCAGCAAAAAAGGACACATAGCAGATGAATGCGAGTTAATCCAACTTAATGATGAAGCGGGGCAACCTAATCTTGATTTTACAGCAGATGAAGAAAATGCGCTTTTAAAATAATTTATTTACGATGGGGACAATTTTGTTTGGCAGTCGAAGAGGAACTTTTCTTCTAAGAAATCTTGAAATATTTTAATCTAAAAACAAACATTTTAATGATTTTACCTTGCTTATCTTATTTGCTTCTAGACGCATTTTTTTTCATTAATTCGATTTCTTCTCTTTTAAGTTGTTTTGACATTCATAAACACGTATAATTGTAGTGCCATGCAAAAAAAAATCTGAATTCATAAATCATAAATATTAAGTAAAAACAGGGGCTATACTAAACTTATCAAATTACAATGTATGAAACACTTATGAAATTATAGAAAATTATCGCATTGTCACAAATGGGTGCACTGCAAACACAAGGTTAACCAAGAAAATCTTGAGTTTTTCAGGTGTGCGTTCATAAAAAATAAGAAGAAGCTAAGGAGCTCACTTCATTACATTATTATTTAGAGGAGGACAGGCACACTTGAGACTAATAACCATAAATCCCATTATCAATGCAGTACACCGGTTGAAATGACTTTAGGTCAAGTTTAATGATAAATGTGTTTTTTTGTTGAAAATTAAAATTACAGCATCAAGTCAAATCACGGATATAAATTGATTACGTTATCACTAGGGTACTACATCGCACTATCCATCTATGTATATATAACATAGTGTTATCAAACAAATTTGAGAAATTTTTGGTGATGCACATTTTAATTTTTTCTCGTTTAGTTGATCTCAATCTTCCCCTTTGATACTACAGCTAATCGTACTATGCATTAGCACGATTGTGCCCTCAGTTCATTGTACACGTCATGAATTGACGCAAGTTTACAATTAAAAATTAAAATTATCGAGGCAACATTTCATTTTAATGAATATTTTTGGGTGGCAATAGGAACAATACCTTAGCACAAGTGAAAGAAGCACTTTTAGTAACACATAGAAAAAGAACTTTGCACTGAAAATAAAATGATTAAAATTGATGAATTAAATGTTAGCGGAGGCGACAATGAGCTCATACATTATACATAGGCATAAGTAGGGATATGACGATGCTCGTCGTACGCATGTCTCCCCAAGCAAAGTCATAAAAAACAATGTCTCCAGCAAACACATAAACGTAGCCATAAAATGGTACTTGTAGTATGGTAATTTACAATTACTTTTGTAATCTACACGCAACAGATGCGTAATCACATGAATATTTAGCTACGTGTAGGCATGCTTACTGTAAAATAAACAAATAAATAAAATAATAAAAGTAAAAGCATATCCATATTAATCCTATCCAAATATCAATGTAAGAATATATATAAATAAAAACAAAAAAAATCAGCATAGCAATAAGTATACGACGGAAGTCGTTTTACGTTTCAGGATTGTTTCCTTTGTAATCCTATATCATCTCTACCTTTAAACATCAAAAGTTTAAAGTTTACAGTAGTTTTAGAGGTAAACTCAATTTTCGGCTTTGCCATATTTCTCAGGAGCAGTCATAAAATTATACAGAGACTTGCAACATATACATAAGTTTTAATGATTCATTTTTTCAACCGATCCTTGCAGCAATCGAAAGTGCATTGGTATGTTTGGCGTTCTCTAGCTATTATGTTTAAGGTCACGGTAACATTGAGCAATACACAACCATATATTAAATTTCGAGCGAACGTTGGGCTCTTAATGTTTAATGAGTATTAAAATAAAAAAAATAAAGTTAACGTCTTAAAAATTCAATTATGTATCACTTGATATGTCAAGTCGAAAAAAAATTTGTCAAGGCATCCATAGATAGTGGCGTTGATTAAAGGTAATTGTGGTTCTATACGAATCATTAGTATAGGGGGTTAATACGTGGTTACCGAAGGGATTTATCATACGGGTTTATCATTATGATTACCATGAGGGTTTAGCATAAAGGTATATCATTGGGTTTAGTATTTTGTTTTGTTTATGGGTAAGCGCAGGGATTAAGTACAGGGTTTACCTTTGGGGTTTAGCATGAATGTTTATCATTGGGTTTAGCATTGGTCAGAAGCTCTTATATGTGTTATCATGAGGGCTTATTATAGGGTTTAGCATTGATCAAACGTTTGAATGCTGGTTTAGCCTCTAGTAAATTAACACTGGTTTAGCATCTAATAAATAAACACGGGTTAGTATCTAGTTTGTTAACATGGGTTTAGTATCTAGTTAATTAACACAGGTTTAGAATCTAGTTAATTTGCACGGGTTTAGCACCTAGTTACTTGCTTGAAAGTGAAATATTTAGCGATAAATCGTATAGATGCGACATCCTGGTCGTTTCTTGTGCACTTTATATTATATCCCTTCCAGTTATACTAGCATAAAACAATTTGCTTAAACTCTGTATTTCAATATTTCCATTTGCACACTTTTTGCCATGTTTTTGGTCCACGACGTACGTGTAGTTTTCCATTATGGATTGCAAAACATACGCGTAAGCATGATACATTCGTTCTTCTTCATCCGGAAAAGGTTTATTAAAATGAGACTTGGTGCGACGATACTTGTTTTCACACATTCTCAAGTGTCGGTACACACCAAAGCCAGCATAGCCTGTTGACTGGACAGTATTACCCCAAAACAATTCCTCATTTGGAAATGGATGCGATTCTTCTGCAACGTTTTGTACATTCGAGTTTGTTAGGTCGTATGGGATTTTGTCTACTTGTAAGCCAAAATAATACACTTTTCTTTTTTGGATAAAAATGAGTAATATATTTGCAGAAATTTGCTGAACTTTACATTCAGCATTTCGAGTTTACTTACTAGAAATAGTTCAATGATTTTTCCACTATGAATTCCAGAAATACGTTTTGGATTACTCTGGAACGTATCAAATGCAAAAGACCACGTGGACTGTTGTTGCAATCAAATTTGTAAACACTTTTGTACGTAATACCTTTCCATTTGTTTGAAAAATCTAAGAAAAAAACTGTTACTGGATAAATGGACTTTGGACCAGATTTTCCATCCCGGTATAACATATTCTCGGGGAGTTTTTTGGTCGCGGACGACTGAGGATCTTGAAATATGTAAATGTTTACTTCGCTGAGCCAGGGTTTTGATTTTGATGAAAAGTCGCACAAGTAAACTTGAAGGCATGACACATCTCTAAACAGGTTTGAGTAATTGCTAAGGGTAACCTGCGACTCACTGTCGTGGATCGTAAACGGCTTTAATTCTTTGGCGATCCAGATTAGATCCGTTCGTGTTTTGGTGGCAGACCAATTTGTAAACTTTGTGGTTGAAAATATACCTAAACTGGGATTTCGAAGAATAATCGGAAATTCAATTCCATAAATGTCTGTAGATTTGTGATTTAATGTTTCGATTTGGCAGTTTTGATTTGAAAAAGTTGTTAAGATATGAAATAGATTTTCAACAATAGGAATCTTGTCTGCTCTTCGATTTTACTTCCACTAAACAAAATCTTCTTGGTAACTGTGAGTTAATTGTGCAAAATTACTCGAGCCAGGTATACTCTTTTCGTTGAGTAGTTCATAGTAAAATTTATCAGTTTCAGCTTTAGTATATGTTACTATTGAAATTAATCCATTTGTTGGTGATGATGATCAGTAGAAGTTAGATTGCTATCTATATGTAATATGTTTACTTGAAATAGTTTTAGTGTAATGGACAATAATTTAGCATGCTTTTGCCAAGGTACCTTCAGTAGCTATTGTATATATCATATATGTAAGAGCGAACAAAAATGTTTACGGCTATAGACGTCTTAGCTCATTTTCCCACTTTGTTAGTGTACATCCTTTGCTATACCATCAAAAGTAACGCTATTTTTTTAAATACCAAAAAGGGAATCTAGTTGTTATAACAGTCGGAGCACGCTTTGCTAGTATATATTTTTTCCGCTTTTTATTAAATACATAAGTGCAAACAAAAATGTTTACCGGCCATTGCCATCCCAGCTCCGAAAAGAATGGTTATAAACACATAATTTAATGAAATTTACTATTAATAATTTAGTTAATTGGTACCTTACTCTGAGTGTGCTTACATGGATATGTCAACCATTTTATAGCATTCAATACACAACAATTAAAGTCTAATTTTGAGATAACAGGAAAAGCTTTACGTAAAGTGTTTTGCTTTGCTCCATTATTTATATTACATATTTTTGCTTCGATTTTGAAATACCTTGAACATCTTATGCAAGTTAACTCTAAAATGTTGTAAAATGAAATATTATAAAGTAAACCATTTTGTTGTACTTTTCGAATTGAGGGTGATGGTAAACACATTATAA
This sequence comes from Entomobrya nivalis, assembly GCA_034695485.1. Classification (NCBI taxonomy): domain Eukaryota; kingdom Metazoa; phylum Arthropoda; class Collembola; order Entomobryomorpha; family Entomobryidae; genus Entomobrya; species Entomobrya nivalis. The sequence continues at coordinate 10,824 of JAQFZH010005139.1, forward strand.
GCAACAATAGCAAACCACATGTAACCTATCCTCTAAAATTGCTTTGAACTAATTAATTAAGGGAATATGGTTCTGATGCGTCTAAAATGGACGGGTTTTCCCCCTTATTAACCCCAATTAATCCCCGAAAAATAAATTGCGTGAATTTGTTTGC
>JAQFZH010005140.1:0-10977 GCA_034695485.1 Entomobrya nivalis
GAAGTGTATTGGGGGGCTTTGACTTGGGGGGAAAGTGGTTTTGGGGGGATAGGTCCCTTGGGGGGGGAGAGGGCTTGGGGGGATGGGCCGTTACCGGTCCAAAACGTGTCTAAATTTGTTTTAGCCATTCAAGCAAGTGCTACAGGCCTAACAAGCCAAAAATGATTTTGTGCAACCGATTTTGGAAATTACTTTAAAAAACTCTTTGTACACTTCAAATTCAAGTAGTTTCGTATGATATTTATGTAAACAAATTTGCAAGTTTTGCTAGTAATGCTATTGTTCAATGCCAACATTCTTAAAACCATAAAACTTAGAATAACAAAGAGTAATCATAACATATCAATTAATCGACTAATAGATATATAACGTCAAATAATTTCCTACTAGCATACCTGCTTCTTTAATCAGCGTATACACGTAATGAACTTCCTTTTAAGATCGTGGGTATTTACTATACAGAATGCGACTTTTTGTAATCGCACTCTTTCTTTTTATTTTCCTTGGAGTTGTTTTATCAGAAAAACGAACCTCTTCCTCTGAAGAGCATTCTTCAAAATCAAAACAACGCGAAAAATCAAGGTTACGCAAACAGGATCATTCTTCAGAAGAGCATTCTTCAAAGTCCAAACAACTAGAAAAATCAAATTCACGCAAAAAAGTGCGTTCTTCGGAAGAGAAGTTTTCAAAATCTAAGCAACGAGAAAAATCCAAGTTACGCAAACACGATCATTCCTCGGAAGAAGAATCACCAAGAAATCGCAAGAAATCTAACTCTTGGGAAAAGACTCGATATCGCAATGATAAGCCTTCGAAATCAAAAAATCGAGATCGACTGTCATCAAAAAGGGGTGATTCAGAAGAGTCCTCCTGGACAAACCCTAAATATGAAGATTTAAATGGTCCAAAAGCGAACTATCAGGATGAAACGGACGATGGTAGAAGGACAGTTGGAGGTGGTACTGATACCAAGCAGGTAAATTTTCTAGAAATTTATTTGTCAGATTTAAAATCAATTTTTTTTAAAACATGTTTTAAAACTTAGTTTCCCGAAATCGAATAGACACAGTCACGATTTTGGTAAAATTAAAGGTTTTTCTATTATTTCTATAGGTAAACTTTGAGTTTTTCAACTTCCGTGATACCGCATCCTACAAAAACGTAAGTACAATTCACTAACAATTTCTGTAAACTTGTGTTTTAAATAAAGTCTAAAAATTTGTTTCCTTTTTTTTCTTTGTGCACCTAGAATTAAGGATTCGATACATAATTTACAAAAATGAGTGTAATAGCCCAGAACTACCATTTCGACTGAGAACTAAAAAATTGTGATATCAGAAAATTGATCTTGAAATCAAATAAATAATAAAATAATGTAAATACTTTAATAGATGATTAAAAAACTACTTCGATTTAAAATTCTTTACTGCATTAACAGCGTTTAGTATATCTTATTTATATGCCTGCGGTATATTCGAAACATAACATAAGCACATTCTTGTTATATTTTGAAATTAACCACGCTTTGTAAAATTTTATTGTCGATTGACTAACCTTGAAGAACAAATTTCATTTACCAAGCTTAACCACTCGAAAACGTAGCTAGTCTTTCTTACAGTATAAACAACATGTACGTTTTATAGTTGAGTAGTAAAATATTTAACGGCTTTAGTTAGAATGTAGTGAAAAGACATGTGATTTAATGAATCATCGTAAAGCGTGGGTTTTTTAATTCTAAATGTTATTTTAAAGCGTATTAAATTTTTTAATAACATCCAATTATATTTAGCATTTTAATTCGATTTGTATCTATATTTTACACAAGCTCAAGAACAATTAATTTGTATTTTTTTAAATGCACTTGTGTAACCTCTCTTTTTTATATCTTTGATCAAATTTGATATCCCAACATACATATTGTCGTAAAATCTAATGTTATGAATAGCATTTTCATAAAGAATGTCATATATCTTATACTGTCTGCGCTGCACATTATGATACGTCATGCTTACTAGATTAATCTCAATGTTATCGTTTTTTGTATGGTTCCGTCAGACATTACTACCCATTGTTTTCCACACACACGTAAACAATAAAACATTTTAACTGTGATCTATCAAGTTTAGTCATAGCAAAAGTCTCATGTGATGAAATAATAAATCAAAAAATTCCAACAACGTTAACACAACTGTATATCAATCCAAAGGGTATGCATCGAAACTAGAGTGTGAAGTTCACGGCCGATACAAAACACGGATTAAATTGGCACCATGAGACTTTTTACGGGAGTTCTGTTACTTCTTTTGGTAGAATTAGTGTTAACAGTTCCGTTGCCCAATCCAAAATCCAAATCCAGGCACCGTGACTCCTCATCTGAAGAATATATTCCCAAATCGAAATTGAGAAGTGCTTCAAGATCCAAATACCGTGATGACTCTGACGAGGAATACATTCGAAAAGGGAAGATACGGGACGAGGCTCCAAAAATCAAGGACGAGGATTTAAAGACACCTGAAAAGCCACAGCCACCAGCCCAAAATACAGAACAGGTTGGTGCTTAGTTTTAAAAAAACTTTGATTTATTTTTAAATAAAATGTTTTGGAAATATTTTTTAATTGTTGATTTTTTTTAGCTCAACTTTAAATTCTGGAATTTCGACAACCTTGCAAAATACGATAATGTAATAACTTGACTTAATATTTTATGAATATTCAAACGTAAATTCTCATTTAGCAGTGATTATTAATTGGAAACTTGTACTTAATTTTACAGAATAAATGAGCAGCGTGGGTGCAAAGTTTCGCCAATGGAACCAGCTACTAATGTACAAAAACTAATTTTCATTCCATTTCATTTTTTTTTGATAAAATTTAAAGTTACTAATTTTTCAACGATTCGTTTAATTTAACTTTAAGTTTGTTTTCAAAAACTTCTAATCAAAAATTCAAGGAAATAAAGTTATAATTTGTTGATTTTTTCCTTGAATTTATTTGTTTAGCTTTTTCAGTTTACTTGCATTAGTAATGTCCTAAATATATTTGACTATGAGGAAATGCGCATACTGTTTTTGCACACATTGTTTTAAATATTATTGATTTGTAAGTTACAAAGCTGTAACTTGCTACTTATAACATATAATTGGACATAAGTTTCATTAACATGACATGCTTGCATGGGTACACCTCAATATATTACTGCTCCTATTACTTTATTTTCCTGCTGTGTTATTCTTTGAAAAATGCAGTTATCGTTTTTACGAATTTACCAAATTTGAACGATTGTATATTTCTAATTTTTTAAGTGGAAGTCCATCTTTGCATTTTTGAGTAAGCAGTTTCAGATGTTTTGCACATTCATAGAATTAATATCGAAAAAATCCATACATGACAGAACGTTACTTTTTTCGTCAGTCGTCTTTTAAGTTCGTCTTGCAGTCGTATCATCTAATAATGTATTAAAATAAATAATTAAAACCATTAATTTATAACCGCTTAAAGATTTACCATGCTAACTACTAATATCACAACTCCACCTCAATTAAATTTTATCGTATTAACAAATTTAGCAGTTTTTTTTACAGCTCATACTAGGCGTGTAACTACTAATAAGCTATGTGGTCCAAAAGACCAACATAATTACAAACACTATTCACCCACATTCTTTTATGGCTTGTTAACAATATAGAAATGAACAAAATATTACTTTTCTGCTAATTCAGGATATTTTTATAAAAAATTGTTAATAATACATTGACTGACAGGTAGAAGAATTAATCATTAGTTTTCATTTTAAACAGAAACATCATTTATTTTACAAACATTCTAACCAAAACATACATGGATCATGCACATAATTAAATAATTGTGTAGTGAGTCCTATGAAAACTGAAACATGGCATCAATTAATACCTTTATAATTTTAGTATTAAGTAATGATTGTGTCGTTTGGGACCTGGTTAAATTAAAGCGCGTGTTAAATTTCTGACGTTCTACTCGCCCTTTAGTCAACAGGGGTCTACCTAATTAAGTTAAACTTACGATTAGTAAAGTAAAGGGATGTTATTCTATAAAAGAAGCCTTTCCACTAAAATTGAACCCCGCTTGTTGTGTAAAAACCCGGGTCGACCGATATGGCTAGTTAACAAATATAACCGATCTATGGCCAATAATAGTCGATTACGAAAACAGATTTCAGAATTTCCGAAAAAATACAGAGCATACTGCTTACCAGACGGACGAACGGACACACGAACATACACCACGTACATAAAATTTTGGTAAGGATTCGCGAAAATCTTAATAAGGAGATTCAGAAAAAAAAACCTTTTCCAATATACCATCATAAGTTTATACCATTTAGAAAACATTTATGGTATGCTTTTGAGGGTCTAAAATATTAAATATTTGCAGCATAATATATATACGTGTTTATGATTTATATTTGTGTGCATGGTAATATTCCAAAAAAATATAATTTAGAAACTTATATACAAATATAATTCGAACATTACCAATGTCATAGAATATTTAAGCTTCAAATTACAAATTAGAGTTTTTTTTATCTTGTAAGCTACTCTAGTTTCATTAAAATTCAAACGTTCACAATTCCAATATTTGGAAACTCATATGTGACAATGTGTAGCGTTAAATGCATAATTAAACAAATTCTAATATCAAATGTATTAATATAATATTAAGCCTGGTAATATAAGCATTGGGGCAGCAAAAATAATATTTTTATTGTACTCAGAAAAAATCATGTTACTAACTTGAATTATTTAGTTGGCTAGCGTAAATTGTACATGCCACACTAACATCTATATTAGCTTTTTTCACAACAGATTATTACAAATAATTTTTTTTACACATTATCATTCATATACGATACCATGACTTTTGTTGTATTAACCAAATAAATACAACTTGCCAAATTATAAATTTAGTCCACCAATTCAATCTTTCGGAATAGAAAACAAGTTTACCGAATTATCTATTAGTGAGAAAAATATACGCTCTATTTCGCTAAATTTAACCATTATTGCTGCAATGCATTGCTGCTTATTTTTCAAGTACGTCATAACGACGTAGCTGAAACAATGCGATTAGTAACGACACTATGGATGGTTATGAAATCATGATAATTTACACTTATCCTTAGTATTACATTTGAAATAAGTATTACTATTTTTAATTATTATATAATATTTCCTTTCTCTTATTAAACCGCCACATCCGTAAAATGTTTACTGTAGGAAATGTGAGTTCCTCACTTTTTAGTTTAGTTTACGTCGTTTGTTTTTAATACCACTTTGCGTTTATGTATGTGTATTACTTGTACTTTACTCTTTCAAGCAGCAGTCTGGCTTTACTCTCTTTTGTTGTCCGTTGGCATTTTATGAGCTAGAAACGCAGGCACGCTTTTCTCTTTTAGTGTGCTATCAACTTTGGTCGTGTTCACTCAGCGTGTGAAATTAGATTGTAACAGTAACTTTTGAAAATATTGATTGTGTTTGGTAATTGCTAGAATATCTGTTGATTAGCAATTACGCTTTCAGTAAATAAAGTCATTTAAATCATTAATTCCGTACTTTGCACCCAGTCATTTATTTGGACATGATCCTGAAACGCCACTGCCTGCAGTAGGGATCTTAATCACTGTCATCGAATTCAATTTGGTCTTGACGATACTATCCATCGATATGAACTATCATAGTTAACTTTTCTTTACATGTGGAGCATCTCTTTAAGTAATTGTTTTGTTTGGAAAATAGGAGTTTGAGTTTGGGAGTGACTGCACTCACTGCAACCACCCGGCTTACACGAATCCCAACACTTACCATTTTTCTATGGTTTTTGTAAAAAACTTTTGTCAGAAATAATACAGAAAGGAGAACCTTCGGCTACTGTCGCCGTATTCGTTGTCAACCACAAACAATTTTTGTGCAATTTCCAAACTGGTGCCCATGGAGAGTTGAGACTTGGCATATAATACTTTCTCGATTAGTGTAATATTTGTGAAAACATCAAGCAAATCCTCCACAATCACGTTAAGGTGGCTCCTTGTTAGTAAACACTTACGACGCTGTCAGACCTAACCTCAATTTTGATTTATTCTAAGCCACCTGCTATTCTATCAAGCCACTTTTTGCGATGCCACTCTGTCGTGTAGTAATCCAAATATATGCAATTAACAATCCAGGTGTGTACACGTGAATCCTTGGGCTAAAGGATAATTATTACGTTTTATGTAACCATGTAAATGGCATTTAAAATTTATTGCACATATAAACAAATTTGAACATTGGCATGTCAAATATGGTCGTATTAACATAACAACTTTTATTGACCTTAGACGTCAAATTAATACCAACTTGAATTATTGAAATATACGTTCATTTCACAAGTGGGTTTATACATACAGCGTCGACACTTCCTTATGAATAAATTATCCCTGTTTTCGAGTATTTAAATTAGCTTTTTCCACAACATTTTATTACACTTTAGTATAAAAACAGTCATAATCGACCTAAATAACATCCAATTTTGCTAGCGAATTATAAGGATTATAATTATAAAGTACATAAAAAAAGAAAGGGAAAACCTCATTAGATTTCATACGCCTGTGGGTGTGCTAAGCGTTTACAGTTGCAAAATTCAAGGTAACTGTCAACAGTATTTTTGTAGAAACATTTGAAGTCTAAAAACCCTACGGGGTCGTAAAAGCTCTGGAAAATAACAAATTTTGAAAGTAATATATACAATACATGTATTTTCCATACATAACTTATTCTTTCAGAATCAAAAAATTATACTCACCAGATTGTTTTTGGCTACGGCAATAATCATTCCACTAATAACAAGTTTTAAGACACTCTCATATATACGAAACGACTCTCAGAAATAATACGTACGGTTTACATTAGGATTGGTACGACACCTACTGTTTTTACGAACCACGGGAGCTAGGAGAGCTAACAAGTGAATTTATATTAATTGTAGCTAGTTTTACAATGAACACTTGCTTCAAAGGCCGGGCCGAGGTCTAACAATTTAAAACATATCCTGGGCATATTTTTTAAAATGCCGGAAGCCCTTTTAATGGCATAAGCAATTGTGTCTATTTGGACATTGACAAACTATAATTTTATCTAATTAGAGTTAATTGTTTGGCACCCATCGTCTTTGAAATTCTCGCACAAACTGAAAAGCAAAAGGACATTCGACAAAATTATCTAAATCTACACCTGCCAGTATATAACATCTAGTTAATTTTAAACGAATACTTAAATTTTAATACTTTAAGGCTCTTACAAAACTATAACTTATTGTTAGTACGGGGCCGCATATTACAATTTGACTGTAGTCAGCTCTTTTTAAACTTTGTAAAAAAGAATCTTTCTTCAACTTTTAATCTATAACCCAATCGAAACATTGTAAAATTGTCAAAACTAAAAAAACATGTTGCTATACTCAGGTCTCTGTGTGGAATATGTAAAGTGTCTATTAAAACTTCGGTATTTTGTCGGAAACAACGTTGAATGGAATCCCTCCAATTTCCAATTTCGTATCAAGACAAAGCCATTCAAACGCACAATTTGCATTTCACTTCTCTTCTTCGTTTTTCAAAATGTGCACATTGCTCTTCAACCTGAAAAAGATCGAAGTGGCGTTGACTCATTTTGGATTGTCTTTGCAGCCCTGTTTTCATTTATTCTGTTTTACTCCATCGAAATGATAAGACATAAAGATATCGTCGAACGTTTAATTACTGGATTGGCCAAATTTGAGAACAGATACTGCAAATCTGGCCGTGGTCTTACATTTCAAGACAAGAAAAGATTAAAATCAGCTAAACATACTTGCTCGATTTTGTCAAGCGTTGGATTTGGACCAGTGGGAATTGCTTTGGGACTAATTGCAATTATGCTGCCGAAATCTGTACTAAATGTGCTCTCGTATCCACCTGGAAGTTGGATTGTGAGCTGGTTAGAAGTTTGCTTGAATTGGACTGGACTGCATTCAGTTCTTGTATGGATTCTGGTCAAAGCATTTGTTGTACTTGGAAATCTTTACGTTTTTACGGGTTAGAGTTGAATACTTTATCTGAAAGAGTTGCCATGGTTGTTTTGTCAAAAATATTTTGGTCGAATTCAAAACCGTCATAATTACTAATCCAAATAAAGTAAGTTAATTACAATAAGCAAGATAACTATTGGACCCAATTGAGAAATTTTGTTTTTTGCCAAACATTCAAAGTACTGAAGAGTTTCTAAATGAATAGTTAAATATTAAGTCGACGATTTATTTTGCAGGATCAGAACGACAGGAAAGTTTTGGATTAGAAATTTTGACTAGAAAAAAATTCGACCAAAATATTCTAGTAGAAACTCAACCTTAAAGACTCGACTATAAAATTCGAGTAGAAGACTAGAATAAAAAAATCGATTAGAAGTTTCGACTGAAATATTTAAGCAGAAATTTTGATTAGAAAATCTGAATAGAAATTTGGACTTGAAAATTTCATTGGAAATTTTTACTCAAAACTTCTAGTAGAAAATTCGAAAATAAATTTTAAAACAATTTGACTAGAAAACGTCGACAAAAATATTGACTGGAATTTCTTGACAAATATTGAAACGGATAGTAAATTTCGACACAAATCGTTTATTACTAGATGTCTTTAAAAAGTTCGACTTTACGATTCCATTCTAACATTTTATCGGCAATTTGTTCTTTTGCAGTCAACTACGGCAGTGGAGTCAATCTGTGCAACCAAATTCTAACCGGAACACTAAGCTTATCCGTCGCTGTTGGTATATTTGATCGACGAATGAAAGCCATAACTGCACTAATGCGACAAGGGACCGACGTGAATCGGTTTACAAAACCGTTTGAGGAGAGCATTCGAATATACAGAGAAATCCAAATGCTAGCTGGCTACTTCAATCAGTCACATAGCTTAATGCTGGTAAGCATGGTAATAACTGCTATTACCGGACAAGTAGTTTCCGCCGTTGGATTACTACGAGCAGACGACAATAACAAACTGGACATGCCGACATATATGTTTCTTCGTTTGTTTTATGTTGAAGGCGGAATACTTTGTGTGGTTTGCATCAATTTCTTATTTGGCTTCTGTGCGGATGTTTACGCAGATTCAAAACGTTGCATTGACAGTTTAAATCACTCAGAGTCCGTTAAAAGATCAAAGTATTTTAGGCGAATGGTTCGAAGTCTACCAAAAGTCAAGGTTACCTTCGGAAGGACAAATTATATTGATCGACTTTCACCCGTAGTTTTGCAACAATTCACGAACGGAAAAATCATTGATACTTTACTACTTCGAAAATAAATATGAATTAGTTGGCAAGTAATTCGAAACAGGGGCTTGCACTATTTGCATCAATGCTGTTTAAAATGCATCAATCAATCACGAGACGTACAAATATATTGAAGTATTCCTGTGACGAATTAAAAAAATATTATAAACCTTTCTTGTATACATTTCTTGGTTGTAAGAACCTTAATTTTAATTTAAAAGTTTAGAACTTGACAAATGTGTATTTTTGATCTTAATGATAACTTGAATCTCTTTGCAGCTTTTTAGTTGCTGAATAAAAAATATAATTCGAATTTACATCTGGTAACAACAATAGGCATATTTTCCGACGTATGCACTACAGAGTTGTAATTGCTTGTTTTTTGGATAATCAGTGAATTATACAAACCAATTAAATATAAGTGGAGTAAAAGTGTAAAGTCGACTGTATCTAGATCAGTTACATGAGTATAGCCGAAATAAAATAAAGTCAACTTGAAACCATATTCCTCCCATTTCCAAAATTGTACTATTCATCAATTTCAGTCCTAATGAAGAACCTTATTTAAAACATATAATACATATATATAATAAAACACTACGTCCACCCAATTTAAATGTGCAGATTTCAGGTAAACTCTTTCGAATTTTAAATTTGCATCGTCTTTGAAAGTCTTTGAATACATGCTATTTTCTGTAATCGCTGGAAATGACCGAAAAAGAAATAATTATAAGCGGCTGACTAGACGAACGGACGGACACACGAGCGAACAGTACATACAAAACTATTTGATCGGGATTCTTCAGAATTCTAATAACAAGACATGGAACAAAAAACCTGTTCCAATATTCCATCATAATGTAATGTATTGGTGTTTATTCAGTGCTATCCGAGTTCAGTCATACAAAGCCTGATTTCAAATACATAACACTCTACAGTTAGAAACTGTCAAGATATTTTAATACAGAATAGTTAAACCATTAGAGTTATCAATTATCATTACACTAAGAACTACATAAATAGAATTTTTATCTCTTTTAATATTATTTCTTTACATGCTGTTGTAAAAATTTCATATTTTGTTTTTCGTTCGTCCAAATTAGATCTATCTAGTATACATTTTATTTTAGATTAATAATCGTTCCAAGTTTTCATTTCAGTATATTGTATTGAGTTTTAAAACCGTGAAGATTGAGGAGTTGGAATTTTAAATCTATTTACTCCTCTACCACTTAATCTATTACAAACAAACCAATCTTTAAAAATTAATACATTTTGCATTTTAAATACGAATTTTAAACATGACATTATATTACGCTCGTTAATTGTTAACAGAGAAATCTTATTTAACAATGAGTTTGTATCTACTTTTTTTAAATTTAGTTACACTTTTAAAATCTTTTTAGACCATTTTTTAATATATTGTGGATAAAAATATAATATAGCATACTTATTGATTTTTGTTTGAAATTTGTTGACCTAATCATGATTACCAGGAACCCAGAATTGATTGCCGAAATCAAGTATGCTAACAACATATGCTGACAATACACATTTAAAAAAATTTACAATTATTGCTCTTTTATACAAAACATTTTTCCTAATGCTGCATTTAATTTGACTTCAATACTTTCACAGTGTTCTTTAAATGTTAAAT
>JAQFZH010005141.1:0-10976 GCA_034695485.1 Entomobrya nivalis
AGTACAAAATTGGATTTCAAAACGTTTGTCCAAGTAATCCAAGTTGTAAGGCAGAACAACAAAATTTCTAAATTGTAGTGTAAGCTTTTACTTAAGCCCAACTTTAAATCCTCGCAAAACCTTTGAAAACTTATTGAGCTTTAGAAGTTTGCCATTAATAGACCAGCGTGATATATTGTTTGTTCCTAAGAGCTCATGCTGAAAATGTTGTTGAAGTTGCGAATTAGAAAAAGCTCCAATAATTTTTGTATTTATTTGAATTCCTACAAAATCACTGATGAATATTGGGATAATTAAAATACTTCGAATTTGTTCATCAAGCTTTTTGAGACTGATTGCAACCACGACGATACCAATATTGTCCTTTGCTTGCCACTGTGCTCTATTTAAACTAATCCAAGTAGATAACTTTTGTGGTTCCATGGTTGAAATTATAATTGCAAATATCTCTGTCGTAGCATATTTTTTACCGCCTTCACTTTCAGAATCTCGTTTCCACAAGCTATAGATTTTGTTGTAACTTTCAGGAGGTAGCAAGTACACATGTTGTTCGTTGTTCCAAGGTTTGATGTTTGAGAGGAACTCACGAAATAAAATCTGAGTTCATAAATCATAGCCTTTATGGAAATATTTAGATAAACATAATTTCGTTTGATTTAATCTTGATTTAATCCTTGAGCTCAAGTGTATTGGAACATATCTTACGCTTGGTCCTAACACAGGAAACACACGGCCAATCATAATTGGGTTACTAATGGATTTTAAGTTTACATTGTTGAACAATTTTATAGAAATAATACAATAGGGACAGGATGGAAGAATATTTGAAAGATCAAAGTGTGAAATTGTGGATGGGCTAGAGTAATCTTCAACCAACGAATTGCTTTTGTCAATTGGTTTCAATTTTATAACGTATTTACTCCAGCAGGGATAGCTTAACAATATTATAGTGATATAAGAAATGAGGGACATCGAAATTCTCCAAATTCAACTTGATTTGGTTAAATATTTAATTGAAAATATATAAATTATCCTAAAATGCTGTCTGATTATGTCGACTTCTAAACCAAATTGCAGGTTTTACTGATTTAAATGTTGTAAAGTAAAAGTTGTAAAGTAAAAGGTGCACATTTCGTTTTGTACCTTTGTTTGTTGAAAAAAAGATAGTTGCAAACCAATTTTAAATTTAATTGTTTGTGTAAAAAAGTTTAAGGTAGCTTAGTTTTCCAAATTTTGAAAAGGATCAAAAGAAACAACTCAGCACAACTAAAATAAATTGTGAGTGTCTGTGATGTAACTTTTGCGGTTGGAGATGGACATACCTTACTTGAACACTATTTACAACGCTACAACAATATAATTATAGTATGTAAATATTGAAACAAAAAATGCCATTGTGTTTTTAAATTTAGCTAAATTGAATCAACAAATGTTTTAGTGTACAAGTATTTCAAAAGGTTATATACTTCAAATTTACAAAGCTTCTGAGTTTCGATAAACATATATGGTTACACGTATGTAATGTGATTGCCCGACGTTTCGCCAAAACGACGGTGCACCAAATTTGCACTTTTTTAAGAAGAAAATCGACTTCCTACTTGAAGCGCGACATTTGACCAAACAAATATTTTTTAGATACGTCGATTAACAAAATTGCAAAAATATACATACGACGTCTGGCCAAAAGTATTAACAATGACGCACGACGACTAGCCAAATATTTTCTAAATTATTAGTTTCAAAATGTGCATGAATAAGAAAAGTATTTAACAAAATTATAATGTATCTATCCACCAGCAACTTTATCCCTCTGGAAGTTGGCATTCTTCTTACACCAAGTTTCTCACTATTGCTTATTGTTTCAATGCAATGGGATTTCTCACAGGATAACACATAACTGAATGAGTTTTAAACTTAAAAATTTAAAGTCAGCTTTGAATTTTTTTTGTGAAGTGACGTTAGTCAAACGTCACTTTCGCCAAGCGTCGCGCCACGATGTAAAGTACTTTATTCCATTATCTTGGCTTGAAAACAATAGCAAATAACCCAAGTATACAAAACAAATAGTTCAGCAAAACTATTGCTGACATTTAAAAATATTTTTATTTCAATTTCAAGAATATTTGCTAGTTTTATAGTATACAATTAAAGTATCTTCAGCTATTGAATACAATATAGCATTGAATTGTTTGATATTCAAGCTGCTTAACGTTAACGAAAGGATTATGTGTTTTAATACGTCATCCATCAAAATACATAATTGAGACAAAAGTTCCAATTTTAAAATTTGTGTGATTCAAAGTTAACAATACTTTGATGTATATATGTTTTCCTGTGATGTAATTGTAAGTTTGAAGAATATGTCGTCACATCATCAGGAAATAATTTATAAAAGTGATTATTTAATTGGAGATCCGTATATATCCAGAAAATGTTTGGATTTATTAGCTCATCAAGTTCTAATTCATGGAAACTTATGAGCGACAAAATGTTAGCGACTTTTCAAACGTTTGCATATGTTTTGCCTCTATATATTAATGCAAAGTCAATTCTGGCAATATAATATATACAACTCTGGAGCGGACCAAGTTCTAACAAAGGAGGGAAATTAGACGGGATCTAATCATGATCATCATCCCTACATAATCATGTCTTCTCTCAACGTATTGAATTTTCATTTGAATATGATAATATCTTAAAGCCACTTTATTTCAATTAAATGTAGTTTTCTGACCAGTTTCAAATGAATAGGTTGGAAAAGTTATTTGAAGTTGTAGGATTTTAAATTCGTCAAATTTATAACTTATGCAAACGTCGTGATTATGAAAACGACAAAATAAAATTTTCATTTATGTTTTACTATGTGGTCGGAAAAGTGTAACAAATCATTCAATACTTTAACATTAAATATTTATAACAATGTTCTATGCCCAATTTTAACGTTACATTCCAGATTGTATCAATTCAGATTTCCCACTTTTTAAGAAATTCTCAAATATAATGGATATTGTATCAGCAGAAACTTAAATTTACTATAATAACAAACTTTAAGCATACAAACCATCAAGGCTACCACATCAATTTTGAAGATAGAAAGAAAGAAAAATGCTTCTTGAATTTTCAGTGACGAAATCTACAGGTAAATATCTATGAAATTTATAACCAAAGTAACTTTTTACTAAAGTGTCATTCCCTAATGATAACTTTCTTACACCCTTTTACCAAAATTAAGCTTACTAGAATTCCAAATGGACTACCTGAGAACCTTTTAAAGTTATCACCACAGAAATAAAATTAACGTAAGCTTGAAGTTCCAAGGTTTGGAATTTTTTGGAAACCATTAATAGTGGGATCATATTCTGAAGAATTTGATTAGAATAATTACGGAGCTCTGATATTTTTTCATAGCAAAAGATAACTTGCGCTAATTTATTCAGCTTCTTGAAACGCATCAGTTCATTTGTTCCAGTTGCAGCGATCATTATCATCAAAAAGCGATGTCATACATTTGCAAAATGTAACGGGCTTAGAATACAAATAGCATCTAAATTACAAAAAACCTAATTACAGCCTTTAAATATTAGTTAAGGTTTACTTCACCCAATGTTAACGTTTTAACAATAATTTATAAACATTTTTAGTTGGACCAATTCATGACGAGCCTTTGAATGATTATCGAACTGATCAAAAATAAATTTAGGTTTTTGAGCTTGCCCGAAAAGTTCAAGCATGTAACATTGGAGGAAATAAAAGTATTTTATGTAAACGATGAAAAACAAACTAAGTAACTTATTTACGAATAAATTTGATTAAAAGCTGAAAAACAAACAAGGTATCAGATGAATAAAATTAAGCAAAAGCTGAACAACAAACTACTTATCTGATGAATAAAATTAATTGGAAACTGAAAAACAAACTACGTATTAGACGAATGAAATTCGTTAAAAGCTGAAAAGCTTAAACAACTTGACTTTTAACTCTTTTAAAACTCCCTATTAAAACATTATGAGTGAATATAAAAATATTCACTAACTTATTTGTAGATTTTTAAATCATATCAAAATATTAATAAATAAAATAAAAAATCGCGTTCTACATTCCTTTATTTTTGCATTTCAAATATGTATATGATATAAATTTTGCTCTTTAAATTTTGGAAAAGCTATTTTGACTTATTAGGCTTGTACTCGAAAGTAACAAGTTGATTATTCCATAGAATACAATAAACTCACGCTTGGCGATATTTGAACCAATTTTTTTCTTAATATTCAGATACTCGATGTCAGTTGAAAATGGTGTGATAATTTTTACACATGCCCAAAAAGCAGCGAGTGCTATTACAATAAAACATTTGTTAGTTATACTCCTAATGCTAACGTAAGATACAAGTTATCAAATTTGACAACAACATAATTTTTTTAAATCAATGATTGGATGATATGATGATGATACGAAAAACAACAATGATAACTTTCCAACATTGTCCCCTCCCGTAATACTTAAAGTAAGTATTAGGTCGAGTAAACAGCAAGCACGCAGTATGCGTTTGGAGAAAACAATCTTTCCGATTATATCACAAGTGTGGAAATAAAACTAATTAAATTATTTTCCTCAAATATAATACCAAACAAAGGTACAAACAAATGTTGTAAAACGTAGTATAGTCAAATTTAAAACAATTATTGATTTGTTTGGCTTTTTGTTATCAGCCCACGCGCATCACATTTCACACCTTGAAAACATTTGAAGCTTTGCCAAAATAACATAAATTCGAAATATATCATTTCCAATTTGTAGCCGAAGTAACTCGAACGTACTTGTTTTTTTGCTGGAAAGTATTCCAATCAATTTATGTTTTAGAAATTTCCTGTAAGACTTTTAAAATCAAAACCATCTCAAAAAAAACTGGTTTACGTTTAAGAGAACATTTACATTTAAAGAATTTCGAAGGATTTTGAAAGTTTTGCCGTTTTTGAACATATTACCAAATATAGTAGCTATTTTATTTTCTAAAGTTTGCTAAAGTCTCAGAAAACGGTTTAAACTATTTTTTAGCAAAATAATAATTATTTAACACTCAAAATGTACCCGAAGCGTCTTTTGGATTAATCGTATCTTCTGAATTGCACCATAAGGATAACTAATATATTTAAAAGTATACCAGTGAAAACTATAAATAGTGGTGCAGAAACTAAGCTCTTAGCTAAGGAAGGGTTTGAGTTGCGGAAACTAAAAATCATTAGTTTTGCATTATCATCACTAGCGTTTCTGCAATTTCTCCAATGTTTGTACTTCTCACGTAATCTAAGAGCCCTTAATCTAAATACATCTGATGTAGTTTTTGGCTGGTTTGGCTTTGTCGGAATTATAACCTCTACAATTTATATCCACCTATTTAAAAACAAAGGGCCAGATTTGAAAAATTACGTAAACAATCTCATTGATTTCAATAGAGCAACTTTGCAAATTTTACATCAACGCAAAAACTCGTTCTCTGATAAGATTGAATTTATTGAGCTACTCAACTTGCTTCTTGTTCCCTTGTTTTTGCTGAATATATTTGCATTTGGACCCTTCTTTGTTTTAGGATTTCATTGGACACAACCATGCAAACCTTCGTTGATTGGCTACTTCTTATTACCAGATTGTTATCAAAATCTTGCTTTAGAGTATTCTAGGCTACAAACCATATTTGCCGGGCTTGTGAAAGCAATCGTTTTAATTGGAAATATCTGGATATGGATGGGCGGACTAGCAGGAATAGTATTTGTGTTTGTTGCTGTTCATATTCTTTCCATGATGATGACACGAGACTGTATTCAACTTTTTCAAAAACGCTTGAAAATGAGTAGCAATATAATTCCGGATGCAACTGTATATAGACAACTAGAGATTTTTAAAATTTTGAGCAATTATCTTCAGCAAGATTTTTTATGTGCTTTTGTTGTTTTATGTATTATAGCATTAGCTTTAAGTATTGCTCTACTAATAATATTTGTTGGTAGTAGTGGTACGGAAACAAGTCTTGTTATGAAAGCTACGTTTACAATTGCAATGGTGGATGCGTCGGGAGCAATATTGCTAAATCTTGGTGACATGGTGTCTAATTATAGAAATTCGGGTGAAGTGATCGACAGTATGAAGAAAATGGGAATGCAGTGTGAGTCTAAATTTGAAAGAGCATGGCTGCAAAGATTTTCGCAATCATGTAAAAAGTTTGAAGTAAAGTTTGGAGAGAACAACTTTATTGAGGAACTAACGCCATTGCGATGTCTGGATTTTGCGGTAGGCTTGACAGTTCAGTTTCTGCTTTTGTGTAGGAATAAGTAAAACGTCGTGAAAGTGTAAATATTGGGCTGAGTTATATTATGAATATTAAATATATTGACATTTGTCCCTTGTGCGTATTAGCATCACTTTTGTAATAGAAATTTGTAGTATATACTACTACTTAGGTTTAATCTTGAGATGCTGTTTAAAATTTAAGGTAGAACCACTTTTTGTTTTGTTTGTCGAATTTTTAAAAAGTTTTAAGGTATTCCAACAATTATCTATTTTAAATTGATTGTATATTTGTTTTAATATAAATAGCAACTTTTATTTACATCATGATATTATATTACTTCACCCGAATACATTTAAATTTGCAAAAACTACATTTTTAAACCATGTCAGCATTCTATAGTGAACACTTTCAAGCATAAAACATACACAAGTTACAATGTATATGATACAATGTTGTAAACTCTTTGGTTATTAATCTTCGACAAGACGAAGGCCAAAGATTGTATACATCTTTTTAAATGAACAAAAACTTAAACATGGCAAAATTGTAAATCTTTTGAAATAAAAGACTTCAACAACAAAACATATAGTGGCTACTATACAAAGTTGCATGATGAAATAAAATAACGTAAATATGCTTCTTGAAGTTCTACTGTCAGAATTTGGTGGTTTTGCTTTGATGAAACTGTCGTACTTATTAGTTTTCATAGTACGAATTTTCATCAAATGCATTGACACAAATTCATTCCACCATTCCATTATTCCAGAGGACATCACGCTACCAAGCCTTTGAAATATAAAGGTAGGCACATATCCTGTAAACGTGTAACCAAAGTAATTTTTTATTATAACATCCTCTCCAATTGATAATTTTCTTATTCCTTTTAGCCTCAGAGATAGCTCCCAATGTCTTATTTTAGTATCGTATTCTACAAATGCACTGTTTTGACATATTTCCAGCTCTTTTAAAGCAAGAATTTCTGTCTCAGTATCTTTGAAATATTTTTCATCGTGTCTGTCCACATTGAGGTGGATTTCTTTGAAAAAGTAATCTTGTCGAAGATTTTGAGCTGCTTTATATGCAGGTTTGAGCCAAAGTTTGGAATTGTTGTGAACGTATTGATATTGCTTTGGTAATTTATGTTCAAGAGAAAATGAAATATAGTCTTTTTTCAGTTTTGACTGCAAGATCATATAAGTGCCATTTACAGTCGAAAATCGAATTTCGTGATTATTACTAAAGCCTAGTTTAATGCATTTCTGTACACAAGTTAAGTCAAGATTGCACCTAGAATAAATCCACATATAACCTGGCATAAACAGCACAGAATAATTTGCTTCAATTAATTGACCAAAATATTTAAATGGTTGAAATTCTTTTGGTATCATTAGCTCAAACATGCTATCATTTTTGTATGCATTGCTGATAACCAATGCACACAAAAGTGAACTTGCTGCTAATATTTTTAACGATTGACAAGCTAAGAGTTTTCGTCCATAGGGTGTAGACTGCTCAAGAAGTAATTTTATAACGGCAACTAATACTTCAAAGCCCATAACACTTGACTTGTGCACATTTAAATTTACATTAGAACTTTTTTCTATGAAGTGTGCAACTACTGGAAATATTATACCCATCACGATAGTTATTGCAATCCAAACACCAGACTCGAAACTTGTAAACGTGTTGTAATATTCTCCTGAACGAACAAATGTGTCTCCGCAAGCAATAAATCTGATCTGAGCTAACGGATTTGGCACAAAATATGACATGCTCTCCGTTTCAACACCAGGAAAAGCTTTAATTATTGTACTTGGGGAGCCGAACCTGTTTACCAGTAAAAACTTGGTGCCCAAAATGCTCTTCCAGATAACCCAAGTCTTAAGACACAATAAGGCCTTTTCTAAAGTAAAATGAAGGATTTTGGTAAGTCCTAATTCAAGTGACTTGCAGTCCTTTAAACCGTTAGCTTGTATTACGATGCGTCCTGTAATAACCCATCGTGATATATTTCGTCTGTTTAGAAGCTGGTTTTGAAAACGCTGCACAATTTTTGGTATGGAAAGAGATTGAATATTTTTATTAATTGTAATATCGGCAAACTTAAGAATGCAAATTGGTAGCATAAAAAATGTTTGCCATTTTTCTTGCAGCTCAAAGAAACTAATTGCGATGATGACAACATTATAAGTCTCCGGTTTAACCCAATTTATTCGATTAAAACTTATCCAAATCCTTAACTGTTGTGGTTTTAACTTTAAAAGAACTACAGCAAATACGTCACCAGTAGAATATTTGGTTGGACGGTTATCTTCTTGTTTCCACAAGCTATAAATTTCTTCATACGTTTCAGGAGGTATGAGGTGCACATGTTGCTCTATATTCCAAGGTCGGGTGTTTGAGATGAACTCATATTTATTTAGTAAAATCTGGTTATGCAAGTTGTAGCTTTTATGTAAAAAATTTGACGAATGGAAACGCGTACAATTTGTCGGATTATTTGATTTAGTATTAAATTCAAAACTCATTGGATCATACATTATAGTTGGTGCCAACAATGGAAACACACGGCCTATCACCACTGGACTCATGATAGGTTTTACGTTAGTGTTCTTGAATAATTTAATGTAAGTGAAACAATGTTGGCAGGATGGGAGGTTATAGGGCAAATCAAAGTTGAAAATCCTAGATGCTATAGAGAAATATATCAATGAGCTACCTTCAATTATGGGGGCTGTATTCTTGTAGACTTCATTTTCACATGAAAAACTCCCAAGTTCGAGCAACACTATGCCTAAATGTAGGAGCATTGTTGTGATATTTTTAATATATATATATATACATATATTTATACAATCTTGTAAAGCGGGCGTAATGCCTCAATTGTTTTCAGTACTTTGTACTCAGACTTATTTTGAGAGTTAAAAAAATAGTATGAATGCAGTGAAGGAATTTTAGCTTGCCTATACAATCAAAGTTACTTAAAATTCGCAGTTTCATAAAACCGCTTCGAATGCCGACAAAATATGCGGCGACTCTCAATGACATTCATACGGTAATATATAATTGTTAAACACCAAAAGCAATCGATGTACGTAATGATCACAATAGATTCCATTATCGCATTGTACAATTAAATCATTTCTTCTTAAATAAGTATTTTTAAACAAATATGTGCTTACCAATTCACCATGAAGTGCTTTTTACAATGTTACAAACGAATTTAACAAACAAAACTTATAGTTAGGTACATGTAGTCCACTTGTTTCCACTCAGTCTTCATTGTTTGGCTAGGACAAAAATAGTATAGCTTTGTACGATTCCTATGATAAGTAACAGTTGTCAAAAATATAAGTAACTTTGGTAGGTTTATGTAATTTTCAAGTATTTTTATTCATGTTAAAACGTAATAAAATTAAAAGTAGGACTTTTGTAGTAGACAATCATAACAACGAAATATCTGGAGGTATTTTAAGCCCATTTCCATCAACAAACAAAATAAATATACTTTTTGGGCTTCCTTTGCTGAAACCAAATAGCTTAGTTCTTAAAATGTCGTATGTTTGTTAGTTGTTTAAATCTACTTAAATTTGTTATAATGCTTTAACGAATGTTCTGACACCCATCCATTCCATCATCATTTAGTTTACCATGGTTTATTTATAATCAAATAAGATATGTCATTGTGATGGATATTGATCTTCAGTATAAATGCTCGGAAGATTGCTGTACAAATGATATTGGTTCCGTAGAAAAAAGAATGTTTTCGAAAATCCTTTTGTTGTACTAGAAAATATGTTGAGGAATAAAGTAGTGAAACTATTATTAAACATAATGAAATTTCCGTTCATGGGCTTTGGTTATGTAATTGGAAAACTTATTTACCATATTATTAGTGTGCACGCAGTTTCCATTTTATTATTTTCCAGAATTAAATTAATTATTTGATCCTTTATATCCTACAAATCATAGTTGAGTAATTAAATACTAAAACATGCCATTAATTATTTTTAAATAAAAAATAGCAACAAACAGCACAATATTTTATGTTAACAGTATACACTTGTCTATTATATATGTATTTATAAAACCACTTATAAAATGGTACGTTGTAACGAGTTCCCTACTAACACTACTATAACAAAGACATTTCAATATCTTCATTCTGTTGTGGTAAAAGCATTCAACCAACAATATGATCAAAGCTACATGTTCCAATATCAAAATCAAGTAAAACATCAGAAAAAAACTCCTAGACTTTTCATCATCATTTGATCGAGTTTTCCTTTGAAAATATTCCGCAAACTTTTTGTTGTAGTTTATTGGCCGTTTAGATCTAGTCTGGACTTGAAGCATATGAACCGACACAAAGTCATTCCACCAATCCAAAATACCCGACGTTGCTACCCCTTTAATTCTTTTGAGTATAAATTTAGGCACCCAACCACGTATTACGTATCCCAAATTTTTCTCTTTTAAAATATCTTCCCCCACAAATATTTGTGCTACTTCTTTTTGACGCAAAAGCGATTCCCACCTTCGAACACTTTTATCTTCTGAAATAAAAGCGATATTATTACATTTTTCAAGTTCCTCTAACAATATAATTTCAGCACTGGAGTGAACATAGTTAATATAATGTTGCTTGTATCTTGTTGGTCCAGGTTCAGGTTTAGAATATTCTTCAATT
>JAQFZH010005142.1:0-10976 GCA_034695485.1 Entomobrya nivalis
TTAATTAGGATTTGGGCTTTACGAAAAAAAATACTAGAAGATTCTAAAGTAAACATTGTAGAAGCTACAAACGAAAGGAAATGTCTAAATTTGAAGTAAATACCCTAGGTAGGATCATTAATGTTTATGGAGAATACACATCTGGATATTAGGTCAGTCAACATTGTGTGAATAGATTCATCAATGGCTACATTTTCGTACACTTCTTCCCCTTTCTTGATTTGCTCCTTGAGATTCTTAAGATAGTCCATGGTGGCTTCACGCATGGGGATATTCATAAGCTTGATCTTTGCACTTGTAAATGCTGGTGTTGCCATTGCACGGACAGCCCTCCACTTTTCCACTAGGGAAATGAAAAAGCAATTTGCAAGAGCAATTTTTGAACGAGTAAAAATAGAAGATGATGGCGAGCTTACATGGTAAAAAGTCAGGCATTTCATTCATTAAAGGGTCTCCAAAATCAAAGTTAACACGTTTGGAGTTAAAGTATTCTGCGTCCTTTATGCAAATTTTACGGATTAACTCAGCGTCACAAATAAACACTTGTGGTACGCGACCTTCGTAAACCTGGCAACAAAATTGTATTCCTGCTAATTTTTAAGGGCATATGCGGTATCATTAATAAAAATGGCCATTATAAGTACAATTTGCGTTTACCCCAAACACAGGTCCATACTTATTCATCCATTCGATGTCTTTAAGTGCTCCAGCTTCCTTGTAAATAGCACTGACAGATCCAAGCAGAGGATGATGCTCCACTACAGGAATTCCCATTTTTTCCAGTGTGCCAAAATTCCATCTTCCATAAAACCACAAACTAACCAGTACACAAACTATCACCGCTACCAATATTAATTGTAACATTGTGTCACTTTAAATTTAACTGCTACAGTTTTTTAGGTGTAACTTTTCAGAACAAGAGCTGAGCGCAAAGTAATTGAGAAGCTTGGCTTAGTAATTTTCAAAATCCAAGCGCTTATAGTTTATCTATTATCGGTCATGACTTGTTTGTTGTTTCTGGCATAGCAACAAATATATTCGCTGCAACAAGCTCAGAATTGCATGCTTGCTTTCTTCATTTGTTTCACCATAATTTAACCCACTTGTATAAAAGAATAGATAACCTTCCAGCGATTAGATTTGGATTAAGTCATCAGTCAGTGTTTGGAATGGAACACATTAGCATACAACTTTGTTTCGGACATGAATATTCAATGTTTCTGAACTTTTCATGCTATTCAAGTGCCATGTGCAATATGCTCAAACTTTTTATAACCATCGCGTCTCCGATAATTTAATAAATATGACAACTGAATATAAGATGTTAAACGAAATAGCACCTATGTGACCGTACTGTGTTCACTTTTTGTACCTGGAGTACATAAAGTTCTGATGTCATGAAGTCATTACCAGTGAGTCATTACCCAACTCAACTGAGGCATAATATGCATATAAACATCATTCCTTTACCTTAGAATTGGTTAAAACGCTCTGTTGAACGCCTGCACGTAAATGAAATTAGTGAGAAAAAACATGTAAAAAAATGTACAAAATCAAAGTTGCATGCATCAGCAATTGATAAAGATGATGCTGCAGGTTCATGAAATAATTATATCGTAACTAATTCTCTTAGAAAAGTGTTGAGACATACGATGGGAGAATCAAATAAATAACATTTTATGTGTGTATGTTCAGTGAGAACGAAAAAATTCAACAATTACAATCTTATCAATTTTATAAATCTGAACTTTTAATCAATCAATGATTCAAGTAATTTATATCAACAATTTCAATACTATCAACTATAATAAAAATGAATGCTATTTTAGGTAAAGTTGATTGTACTACATCAACATTTTGAATGTGAAATACTACATTTATATGAATTACATATTACATTCTTATTACAAAACATCTCTGCGTATGTGATATTTTCTATGAAATTTCTACGAAATACAATATTTTTCTATATCTTGTTTTAGGAAACCTTCATTTATTTTCTTGCAAAAGTGCGCATGTGCGATTAATTGACTTAATTATTAGTTTTAGGATATATACAATATAGTGTAGATAAATATGTAGTACATAAATTTGTCATTGTGTGTTACTTAAGTCAATAAGAACACAACAAAGACTTTTAAGTTCAACAATGCATATAGCTCCAGTAGCAGCGGTGGTGCATAAACCGAGGATATTTTTCTATATATTCTATTTGCGAAATGATTATCTTTGGATGATTTTACTATATCGTTTCAAAATCAAGTAACTTATAGTTTTTTAATAGTTTCCCTATTTCTATGTATATTTTCTAGCAATTGTACTACGCTACGTTATTAAAACTTATGGGAAATCACAAAGTACTTAAGTGTTTAAGGAAATTGCCGAAAGCAAGCTTGCGTTATTATTTAAATCTATTTTATATGTTAAATATATATGCATAAATGATAATGTTTTAGACGATTTGCACCTTTTACAGTTTTATGGGCCTGATCTGACAGGAAATGATAGGATAGGGTGACTAGTTAACTGTAAAGTAAACTATGGTTTATTAGGCTAGTCGTTGCCTGTAATTAAATGACGCAAAAGTATGGCTAGACTGATGGGCTGACGGAATTAATGTGTAGCAATTGCCTCTTCTCATATTTTACCAATTAATTTCAATGATATTGAACACTATTATATTAATGGAAGTTGAACGTAATTCTCAGAGAATTAAATTGTAAACATTCTAGAACTCAAATAATTAAACGTAATTATCTTTCAGATCTTTCTTATCTTTCTGAGCTGAGCCAATGAGTGTCCATTAATGAGTACCCTTTAAACCGTAAACTTTTCATTTCGATTAATTGTTGGACTTATATCTTTAAATATATGGGGTTACGCGTTTACAAATGATATATCAACGTTTCTGTATATCAACTGTCCAAACATTTAATTGACATGATTTATTTAGCGCAAAATACACTAAAGTATTGGCCAAACTTTCTCTTTCTTACAGACTAAAAACTACCCTCGCTCTTCTAAGATTACAAATTTTTATACCACCACTTGAGATTATGAATAATGAACCATTTGCACCGAGATATACGCGATACTTTCAAATATCGCTTTAACATTCACCTTAATGTAAATTACATTGGAAAGATTCTAATTTAGTAATTAAATAACCACAACACACTTCTTAATGTATCACAGAAAACAATATCAAGCTAGTTAAATAGTAGTGGAGATTATATAGTGATAAGTAACACTGATTTAGTTAGCACACTTGTCATGATTGATGAAAACAATTTTCTACTGTGAAGATTACAATTAAATAGCATAATAGCTAACATGATGTATCCTAGAGTCATACTTCGTACATTTTTGCATTTCACCATACACATGTGACAAAATTCGTATATTTTAAAAAGTAACAAACTTGTAATGAAAGCATTCACAAAGTCGGCATAATTGTTAAAAGGTTGCTTAATAAAAAGTTTTTATGACACAAAATACTCGTATTCAGTATTTTAGTAATAGTTAATAAAATCTCGTAGATAAAAACTGAACATGAACAAGAATTGTGATAATCTCTTTCTATTAAATTTTCTCAATCTCCAATTTTTTCTCTCTAATGACACCCTTGCGAAATTCGCAAGTGCGCAGAATTTTGTCACATATGTTTAGTTAGACTTTTTTTTATAGAAATGACAGTGAAATATATGAATACAGTCAATGCCATAATTTCTGCGAATTTACATGAAAATAATTATAAAAAGTGTGAATAAAAAGTTTTTTTTGTACTGTTATCGTTACAGTTTCTCTCCCCTCCTTAAATTCTACCATTTCAGCCAAATAAATTTGGTCTAAAATTTCATCTTACCCGTTGCCTTTATCGAATTACGTATTTAATGTGGGCATCCCTCATGGGAAAAGTAAAACAATGGCGTACATGGTAGCAGTCATTATGAGAACAACGAGAAGATGGGTTCGTTGGAAGAGTACTGAAAATAACGACATTCCTTTCTTGTGTGCATGTCCCCTGACTTCATACAAAGACAGTCCAGCATGCAGCATATCAGTCGTCATGAGTGTCACGTCTCTCAAAATCTACAATCAGACATGAATATTTTGAATGACGAAATATAAAGGATATGACAAATTATAGTGTATAGTATAATAAGTATACGAAGTTTTATTAATATTTACCTGATGCAGTTGACCCTGTCCCTCGACGACGGTAAAGACGAATTGATCCCAGCCACTGCACAAAGTGTGGAAAACGGCAATACTGCAAATGACCAGCATTGGAATAGGCTCGATAGCGCGTCTTAAGTCTAGGTAGCTCAGCACCATAATGGAAGAGATCAACTCCGTAACAGTGAAGAAAACTTGGTGATACCACATATGGTAAAAGTCATCATTCCAGTAATTCCAATGACCCCACCATGCGTAGTAATGCGAGTGTAAAGAGCTCAAAAACAACAATCCCATAGTCCAGCGCAGTTTCTTGTTCAACAAGAGTAGAAAAAGGCGTTTGAAAGCTTCGTACAGGAATAGCACCCCAATCACCGTGATTATCCACATTTTCAGTGTATTTCCGTCACTGTTAAAGTACACGTGTTTGTAGCCCGCTATCCCGGTTTCATACGGACCTAAGAACAATTATTTTATTAATTAGTTGTGGAACACTTCATTTAATTGATTAGTTGTGGAACACTTCATTTAATTGATTAGTTTTCTGCAACAATTTATATCAATCATTTATTCATACCTTTGAAAATCGTATCCCAACAAGAGCATGTACAATGTTGGGTGTTCACTGGTGTTTTCATGTGACCCCAGAGATAGGTAAAAATGTACATATGAACGGTAGGGAAGACGATAGGAATAAGAAATGAGAGAAGATTCGCCAGACCATTTTTCCAAGCGGTTCCTTTTCTTTTACTAGTACGTGTACGACTAGGTGCTCTAAGTGGGGTGAAGTCTGCCTCATTCTCTGTGTCGCTGTCGTTCGTATGGACTGCGTGATAACTCTGACCATTTTCTCCACGATACGTCCCATTACGCATTGAGGACGCGCCCGTTGCTCCTCTTTTATGTGAATTGCTGGTATGATGATATCCATTTGTTCCAGTACTACTTGGGCAGTCTGGGTCACCCTTGATGTGAATGATTTTATGCATAGATTGATTGTTCAGCACCTTTAATTCAAGTGTAAAGTGAATGTGTGAACATGCAGGCGTCCTGGTTGACGCTGATCAATGCTTCTCTTTAACGCATGTTCCAAACAAAAGCAAATTTGTAATTTATAGTGATCAAATCAAATGTATTTGGCTGGTTTAGGTTTTGTGTAGGACTCAAGCTGTAGAGGGTATTCGTTTGGTTATGAATTCACACTGAAGCGCTGGTGGTGGTGATGTCATACTAATGCACAAACTTTGCACACAATTTAAAAAAAACTAAATATATGAAATAAAACACTGTGTTTGACTGAAACTAAACTAAAGCTGACTGTATGAAAACTTTTGACATAATGTTGTTAGACTCCCATTGTAAATACCTCATCACTTCCGGGATGTACAAAAGTGACTCTTATATGAAAAGAATTAGTCAACCACAAATATGTGGCTGGGGAGTAGAGTGGAAATGAGGTTCGGATTACATAAGTTGTTGAGAGGTGAATGAATACATAAGTTTTAGAACGTAGTAAACCTCAAATAGAATACAAATTAGGTAGCTAATGGATATTCCAAGTCATGATGATTAATATTTTATATTCATTTTTTTCTGTAAACCTGTCTGCTTATTAAATCAATTCATTCAGCAGCAAAGGTTTTTGGGCTATTTTTTATGCAATCAATTGTGTGGCTTGTGATACGTAAAGCCCTGCTGACTGTCTATCTCCACTAACATTTTGCGACTTGGCGAAAACTATTGCTATACATGGTACTATCCTACTTGCCATATTTTACACACACGACTTTGCAATCAATGAACTCCCCCAAAAATTATGCGTGAAGATCCGTATGTTGACGTTGACACCCAAAGCAAGTGAAGTAGCTCTCTTACTGTTCACGGCTACATTAGAAAAACGTAAGCAAACCTTTCACTCCGTAATTCCATTCCTATTACCAACCGGAATCTCGGTTGGATTCGGCAAAAGAGTTGTAGTCGTAGTCGTGGGGTTGCTTTCACGTTGGGTTGGGAATGGTAAGTTTCCATGCTAGCGGAGAAAGAGAACATATTTGCAAGAAAGTCAGTGGACGCCATACATTCATGTTCATGCAAAACGATTTTTTTCATAGAGTTATAGACAACAAGAAATTTTGTAAACTGTACTGGAAATGCAACCGGAAACAAATTTGCGAGGGAAAGTTACCATTCCTTGTACAATATGGTTAACATTCAACTTTCAGTTAATATAATTTTACTATCTATCCTGTCATAAATTTTGTAGAAGTTAAATATATTCCGTGCGTAGATACCAATTTGAAGATTTAAGTGTATGCGTCCTTCTTCTGCTTGGTTGAAAGCATGCATTTGACTTTCGGAGATATTGTTCACTATCACTATTTAATGTATACATAAACACTGCATGCAGACAAACGCAGATAGCGAAAGTGAAAGTAATTAAAATCTTTTTAGTGCAATTTCATAATGCAAAAGGCAACATAACAACGAAAAGGTAATGCAAAAAAAGGATTTGGGTAACGTAAAACAACTTTGAAACAAGTTCGATAAGTTGTGTATATTGTATAAGTAGCTCTCGCTCCGTACCAATGAATTTTCGTGTCGACTGATAAGGCAAGAGGATGTCGAGCATTAAATTGATTTATATTGTGATAATAAGTTCAAAAATATAGATATGGAAAGATTTTCCCGAGATCTTGTAATGTGCAGGAATGCACTGTGAATATGTGGCAACTTACATGTATGTATGATGTATGTAATTATTCAGATTTCAGAATAAAGTTAAGACTTCAAAAAATATCTTCTAAAAAATTAAAAGAAGGGTTTAATAAACCCTGCCTGCAAGCATGCATGCAAGTGAAAAGTAGAAAAAGTGGGAACAGTTAAAAACAATTTTCAGCAACAAGTTTCACAATTTTCGAAATAAGCACCGTAAACCAACATTGGGGCAACGTAAAACATGATTGGAACAAGTTGGAATCAATCAAGGAATTATAGGCAACATTTAGACGAGTAACATTTTCTAGTAATTCAGCATTTCCTATTTTGCATTTTGAACAAAAAAATTAAGTAAAAAATAAAAAGTTAATTTAAGCGTTCAGCTATCTTATTATGGTAAGTTGAAGGGTTTTGAAAATGAAACACGGATAATGAATTTCCGACTGAATTTGAATTTGTAACTGCAATTTTGTGAAGATTTCTCTATGATGCAGACATTTGCATATTATATGTTTAAGTGGCTTACCAAACTTACATTTAGTTTCCTAGAAACAGAGGCAGTTAAAAGACATAAATACATCAGTTGCATTTTTAATTTCTTTATGGAAAATAAACCCGCTGTAACAGCGATCATACCGACGGATCTGAATTAATGCAACATGATTCGTAATCCGATCCGTAAAACAAAACCTAAAGATCTTATTTTAATAGATTTTAGAAATATTACCTGCAGTTAGCTGGTACCATTGAAAATTAGTAAGTGGTGTAGAAAGTCCAAACATGTGCTGCTGAATGTCGGAAAAATGTGCTGTAGAAAAAGAAGAAAAAAGATTTGTGAATGTGGTGTATTGAAGATCCTACCACCTACCACTGCATTGCATTGCTTGCTTACATGAAAAAGGCACATGCGGTAATACCATGCACCTTGTTGCGTGTAACTTGAAAATGTAAACATAGTCAATAGTTGTGTGCTGCTGAGCTGCTGGTAAGAATTGTCGTTATTGAATAAAAAACAACACTAAAGTTAATTTTTGTGTAACTTGCAAAGTTGGTGTTGTCAGTTTGCTGGCATTGTCCAATTTAATACTTGGTTTTAGTCACAATTAAAAGATTTCTAAAATATGACTTCGAAACATCAAAAGTGGCAAGATTACAAGGCTAACAAGGAGGGAAGAAACCCGAAGAAAAAACCTCGGTTGTCAACCGAACCCGAGTCATCTAAAGCTAAGGCTAAGGCTAAAGAACAAAGTAAACACATTTAAAGATAATAAGCTAACTTTGAAAATTATTTATAAATAATGTTTCATCGAATCTGACGGCTGACTCCTGTAACTAAAATATTTCCTAATTTTTAAACACTTTATAAACAGGTGCGAAAAAGGACAAACTTAATGACAGCAAAGGACCAGAAGAACTGAAGAATAATGGCAAGCAATACACTGTGAGTATTGCAGTCGCTGGATCAATTATTGACAATGCACAATCTCCTCCTTTGAAAGCATACCTAGCTGGACAGGTGGCACGTGCGGGAGCTATCTTCAAAGTGGATGAGGTGATAGTTTACGATGACACTGGAGGGCATGGGACAAATGGATGCGAGCAAATGGCTAGGGTACTGCAATTTCTTGAATGCCCACAGTACCTCCGAAAAGATTTGTTTCCAATACATCCTGATCTCCAATACGCTGGATTAATTGCTCCATTGGACATTCCACATCATTTACGGAGGAATGAAGCAGTGGCCTTCAGGTAAACATTTTAATTGACTTCAGTTCAGCATATAATATATGGTGTAAGACAGACTGTATAACAAGCAATTTTTTTGTGTTTAGAGAGGGCGTTGTATCCAAGAAGCCATTGAAAGATGGTAAGGATTACTCCTTAGTTAATGTTGGACTGGACAGGGATTGCAGAGTTGGCAAGAAACTGCCACTAGGTGTTCGCGTTACAATTAAGTTTGAAGATCCCTCTCCAGAGTACATATTAAAACCAAAGGGAAAACTGAAGGGGATGGCGGTATCCCCTCATGCACCACGGAGAGAGGCAGGACTGTACTGGGGTTATACTGTTCGACTTGCGTCTTGTCTGGAGAAGGTTTTCTCTGAATGCCCATTTAAAGATGGGTATGATGTGAAAATTGGAACATCTGAGAAAGGATCTGACTCAACCCTTTTGAAACCTCAGCCATTCAATCATCTGCTAATTGTTTTTGGAGGAGTGGAGGGCCTGGAGTATGCACTCGAAAATGATGAAAGTTTGATGGAAGATGATGTTAGTGCCTTATTCGACCATTATCTGAACACATGTCCATCTCAAGGCTCCCGAACAATAAGAACTGAAGAAGCTATTCTTATTTCTATGACGGCATTATCAAATTTTATTGAGAAAGAATAAAATATCTTCATTGTATTAACATAGCAAATAATATAAATATAGTTTATAGTTATCCTAATTGCCATTATCATGCATATTTTCATCTAAATTGTGAGCAAGGAGGTAATATTACGGATTCTAGAAAATAGAGATTCCCGTTTCTAATAATTTTTAAAAGTATTCTAACAATTAACGTTTAGCCACCGGTAATTGTCATGATTGTTTTCTAATTAGTAAGGTTGATAAAGGCAGTTTCAAGGTATAATTTTAATGCCTATCCCTTAATATCCCATTTCAATAAGTACTTTACTTAGCAATCTAATTTGTTTATCCTACATTAACTTTATCTCTCCAAGTGAACTTTGTTCAAGGCATTGAAAACGGCATCCTTCATTGTGTTGATGACATAACGTTGATCTTCCGCTCGGATAATTGCTGTACCGGCAACGATCATGTTTGCTCCAGCCTGCAATTTAAAACGTACTTATTTTAGACAAGAATGACATTAACTAAGTCCAAATTGTATACAAGGTTAATACTCATGATTACATCAGCACAAGCTTGAATATTAGATAGTCCTACACCCCCATCAACTTCGATATCAAGATCCGGATAATTTTTTCGGAGGTATTCCACCTTTGGTAGCATATCTGTCATAAAACTTTGACCACCAAAGCCAGGTTCTACTGTCATAATTAAAACCATATCAGCAACTTCGATGTGTGGAACTACTTCTTCGATGGGAGTACCAGGTTTGAGAGCTATTCCAGCCTGTAAAATTCAAATGTATTTTGTAAGTCCAATATTGCTACTGCTGCAGTAGACATTTGCATCAATTAACAAAATACCTTCATTCCAGCTTCCTGTATTTTACGGCACAATCCAGGCACATCCCTTGTCGCTTCAATATGAAATGTATATTGATTTGCACCAGCATCACTCATTGGCTCGACCCACTTTTAAGTTAAATTAACAAAGTTAGCATTACGTATTGGTTTTATCATAATGAAAATTTATTGGCTTCTTAGAAAATTTTGTATTATACCTGTTCGGGATTGGCCACCATCATATGCATGTCGAAAAATGCTTGGGGTACTTTAGGTCGTAAGCATTTGACGATGGGATGTCCAAATGTCAAATTAGGAACGAAGTGACCGTCCATGACATCTAAATGTAAATAGTCGGCGCCATTCCCAAGCAACTTGTCACACTCGGAAACAATTTCTGACAAGTCAGCATTCAAAATTGAAGGTCCGATCTTGCAGCAAGGTGGCATCTTGGATTTTGATCGTGTTGATGATAGAGTAAAACGAGGTGGAGGAATACTTTTGTTGCTATTTTGTCTCACACTCTTTAAAACAAAACAATTTGTGATCATGAACCGTAACTTACTCAACGTTAGTTTCGAAACACGATATTATACAAAAAAATAATGCATTTTATGCTGATGTTGGCACTCACCTTATTTAGATAACCACGGATACAATCAGGAAATCTTTTGAAACTACCTACAAACGGGAAAAAATAAATAGAAAAGATCAAATACATAAACTGGAAAATTAAATATAAAAGATCAAAGCATAAACTGGCTAATCAAAGTGACAACAGTGTTCTAAAAGTTAACCTGGTGATAACGATTTCAACATATGAACGACACTAGAACAAGTCCACTTTTAGACTAACTAGAAATAAATCTTGGTCGTAGAGTT
>JAQFZH010005143.1:0-10975 GCA_034695485.1 Entomobrya nivalis
CAGAGCAGGAAGTAGTCCGAAAAATAAGCATGCCAATCGGAACCTGCTCAATCAATGCTGATACGAGATTTTCATTCATATTACTTATTTTGCACGACAGCTTTGTATTTAACCATGCGCGTGTATGAGAATATATGTATGATACGGATGACCAATGTTCAATAGTTCTAGTTCATTTAAAAAATGAAATGGCGATTGAATGAATTCATGCACTGGTTATTTCATATGAAAAAAAAACTCTAGAACAAGTGAACGATACGGTCGGTTACATTTTATTAAATGTCTTCAAGATTAGGTTTCCAGACATCCTATTATTCTAGCACACGTGTCTTTGTTCGGATGTCTCTTTAGATTCAAAGATGTGAGCTAACTTTACTTACATTACATTTTCCTTCTTTGCTTTCACTCAGTATCTTACTTTTTATCTAGTTTATTTTTAACTCTCCAATCGTATGTGAGGGAAGTTAGCCTGTTTAAGAATTTCAATTATTTTGTACTTAGAAGAATATCAGTGACGCAGGTTACAGTTCCAATAACTATACTGCCACACACTATCATTAACAACTACTTCCTCTGAAAAACTTACAAGAAACATGTTTTCTTCATGTGACCATTAGAGAAAATAGTTTTTAAGTAAAACAAAACCCCTATACATACCAATCACAGTTGGCAAATATCAAGAAACTTAAACTTTGTTAAGCCACTTGGACTTTTCTTTGTGAAAAGTAAAAAATTAACGCTTAGGATCACAACTAGCAAAACTTTGTTCATTTTTAGATATATACACGGGTACTGGGTATTTATGTACTAGATACGTATATTTTACTGCAACGGCATGAAAAACTAGAAACGTGTCTACTTTAAAACCCTGCCTAACGTTGTGAGTACCTGTCAGTAACTATGAAAATCTACTTACAATATACTCGTTCTAGTAATAATAAAAACATCAGCTCAAATGAAACGAGAAACTTCAAATATGTAATATCAAGACGTATTGAGATTTAGCCTATATTAAACCTATATAATGTACACATGACATAAGTTATATTATACCAAATTTAGATAAAAGGTTGCTTATGCTTTCCAACTAGCTTAAGAAATTTCACACTAGACTGACAAATGAAAGAAAATGTGTCACACATCATTTTACGTCCTTCAAAGGTACTCGCAGCTTTGAACTACATTTATTCTTTCAATATGAATTTCTTGTCGATTTTTATTTATTACATGCATTTTTGACTGCTTTGTAAGAAACCCCACACTATTATCCAACAGAAAAGAAATAGGAGTGAAAGTTTGAAAAGTAAAAAAATGCTCCGCCATCAAACAATAATACGTTTACATAGATTTTTTAGAAAATTGTACGAGAGGGAATACCGATGATGAATTTTATATACATTATATGAAAACTAGCTTATGTAACTGCTGGCGGCATATCTACCTATATAAGGTCACCCCAGGGAATTCTCCAGTCAGAACATAATCATTGTACTATTTAGACTGATGCAAATATGTAACATAAAAATACAAGGTAAAAAGGCACACTTTTATAGGTACACAATACAACGACGAATATGGCTTCTTTAATATACCGCAAAAGTTCAATTTCAGGATTTATGATCTTTTCCTGAGATGACAAAAATGATGATACTATGATACCTTATTCAACATTAGTACAGTATGGAGTACGTATATGAGTATGAATGTACCCGTCTGACGTCTGGATTTGATGTGATGCGACCCCATACTTAAGACTATTGTTGTAAGACGGAACAATTCCAATTCCAGCCATTCCCACACACATCTTCGCATATTTTCCCCCAAAACACACAAAAACTAACTATCGCATCATCACCGGAGAAAATAAAGTATACGATAAAGTGCTATTTTGTGACCCTGTTTAATAATGGAATGAGAAATAAAAAAATAGTAAACTGGTAGTTACACGTTACACACACACTCTCGTCTCGCCGCCACACAAGAGCTTTTTGTGAGCGCCTTCCGCATAGCATGAGGTCTATGTAAATGGCAGTGGAAAAAAGAAAGTCTTGAAGACCTGTATACAAAAGAGGCTAAAGAGGATTTAACAATAGTTCTTGTGCTTAATAGTCAGACACAGATATCTTTCTCTTTTATATTATTGTTCCTTTTGCGTCTTCTCCCTCTTTTTCTGGTCAAGAAGGAGCAATCCACTTAAGTCAAGAATAAGGTGATTTTTAGTGAAGAGCTACAGGAAAAGAACAAATCCCCTATTTCTAAAAAACCCCACCTATTCATATATGGACCGTGTGCATCCATCACAGATGAATGCACACTGGACTTGCTTTTTGTTACAATCGTAAAAAGCTACCGCTGCGGCTGCTTTTACTTCTCCATTTTTTATAGTACTTCACCAAAAAAATGAAATTTCCTGTTTTTAGACAGACGGCTGCTTGAACAATCGCATTTCTTCTTTCCCAATCGTAGAAATTATATTACATTTTATGCTTACTTACTTCAATTAACCTTACTTTCTCATTAGTGCATATACATACTGTGCCTATTACCGATATACTTTGTTGTAATTGGAATAAACTAATCTATAAAATTGCATTAAAATTGCATTGTCCAAGTTGGACAGGGACATTTGTCATTTCATAGTAAAACGTCAGTTAAAGGACTTTCAGTTGACCATGAGTCCGATAAATAAGTCATTTAACTACAAATTAACCAGAGAAAAAACGACACGTGTAAATATATTGGGGTAATGTGATAGAAGTGAAAACTTTCTGCTGGACTTGGAACAAATATCTTCTAGTGCTACGCTGCATAGTCAAAACTGCAGTCAAGGTTAAAATTGACATAAAATGACAAATGTCTCATAAAGATTTTGTTGACTTTGTTGCACAACAATTTAAGCAATAGGAAAATTTACTACTTAAAATGTAAAATACATAGTCGTAGTCGTTCTTGTAAAACCCGAGAGTATAGTATACAAATACATGAATGTATGTAATATAAAGACAGTATGGGAAGGTACAAATTGTATAGTACAAATAGTAAAATGCCCTCATGAAGAAAGTCGCCTCAAAAGATTTTAATAATGCATGTACAAATGCATTCCATCTACTAAAACTATTAACAGTTATTGCGTCTCACGAGGGTCGACAACAGTGGTAACTTTACATCCCATAATCTCAACGACAATAAGTAAACAAGAAATTTCGCTTTCGTCGTAATAAACATAGTGCTGAGTAGAGTTAGGTGCATGTAAATTCCTGGTTTTAAGTAATTAATTTGATTTTTATTGTTTATGCCGGGAATTCTACATTACCTAAACACTTAAATGCGCAGTTATGCTTTTAGATGCAACAATGTATACTGCTTTCACTGCATTGTATGCCACTTGTAATAAACTATAGTCTACGAATTATTAAGACATCATCACCTCTAACGCTCTACGTGCCTTGTCGTTTTTGCTTTCAACGTACATTTTTGTTACCCTTTCTATGATTTGTAGAGAGCAAAAAAGTCATAAAAGCCAAACAACAACCCGATTTTGTAGCACACACATTGTTGAGTAAGCTCAAATGTTGCAATTCTTGGTCTAATATGGAATATTAAGTATATTTCTTTGGAAAATTTATGATGGTTAGCCATAAGACCGTACAACAGGGTTAACCACTACACAATGTTCAAAAACATAACTTGAAATAAGCAATTTATACACATACAGCTTAGCAAATTCACATTGAAAATTGCTCTTATAGAGGCATGTCACGAATCCTCCAAATATACTAAACCCAAAAATTTATTCAGAAAAACCATAAAAGCTGTTCAGGACATATAATCCTTTTGTGTATGGTTTACCATTTTATCGAGTAGTAAAATTCAATTTACACTTATTGCAAAAAGTACGATTTGTACAAATCCAAGGATTTTGCTACTGGCAAAATATTTAGCAATTCGAAAGAAAGAACGCAATAAATACAAATGCACGAAATAGTCCATATCCGTCCTTTACAATTGTTTTCACTTCTGCATGCCCTGTTGCACACTACTTTAATTCTTTTGTATTTTTTTGGTTTGTCGTAAAGTCACTTGAAATTGACAGCCTGTGATTTTCGGCACAATATGATAAAATCCATTTTGATGTTCCTGCAACATGACTGGATCACAAGTAACCTTAATCACAACACGGTGAAAAACCGCGTGCAAAGTCGCAACAATTTATTAACAAGTCCCAAGGGTGATGGGGTTTTTATATTTGAATGTTTGCTATTAAGGATCAAATTGAGTTGTCACTGCTGGATTTCTAACTTATTGTATATTATCTGGCTGTAGATTAATACTTTCACGGTGTATTTTGATTTTTTACATTGATTTTGAATGAGTATTCAATCCACGACTGATTCCATAAATCGTATTGGATTCGTCATAAAAACTTTTACCGTTAGATGATCGACTTGATATGGTTTTACTAGATTCAATACTTTTGATTTGGTTGGGTATCTCAATACATACTTCAATGTATGTATCGTTGAATTGCTTAGATAAAATTAAGTACGTGGCTGAAAGTACATAGTTCATAAATCATACTTATCCATTTGTATGCCTTACTTTAAAGGTACAAAGGATGGAGTATAGCCATACCAGAAATTTAACATTCATTACCCTCTCAATTCCGGATAAATTGACACGGCATAAAAGCTTGTGTGGCATAATATTGGTAATGAATGAATGACGATGAAAGTCATAGGTCATTTAATTAATTCAACGTAAATCCTTATAGTTTAATTTTTTTAACCAACAAGCTTAATTGGTTAAAAATAGCCTTTTAAATATCGACGCACACGTACTTACTTTTAAAATGTTACGAGTTCTTGAATTATATTATTCTTGAATTATATTATTCTTACATTATTTTATTAAAATTAGGAGTCTAAAATCATTAAACTAGGCATACGAAATATAGACGCTGGCCAATGCTTCAAAATACAGTAAACGTAGTTTTTGGATGTGCATAATTTGCAAAAGACGAATCTCTCGATTATTCCACGGTATTTTACTATTTTACGTCAATTTTGAAAGTTACATGTTTCTACCTTGCTAATTTAATATTTATATTCAATAAATGTAAAGCAGACTATCTTCGTAGACAGACATAGAGACGACCGGATATTATCAGATATGTTCCAAAAAGTTTCAAGGTTAAATATTCTCAAAACAGTACCATTATTGTGGAAATCTGGGAATCATTCTTATAATAGAACAGAACATGTTATTAGTTAATAATTTTATAGTCAATCATGTAGTTTGTGTTATGAAGTAACTAACTGCAGGCCGTAAGTAAACACACTATACACTATGACCTATCCCATTTTCCCATGAAAATATTATTTACTTCAGGGTATTTTTACATGCAACATCAAATGCAACAAATTGCCAGGAAAATTAAATTACGAACATGCAATTAAGTTTTGATGCGCTTCAGTTCGTACTTTTTCTGCACATCAAGCCCAGTGGCAAAACTTCCCCAGTCCATTGGCGTGATATGAATTATGCGAGTAAATTGCATTAGGTAATAATAGTATTTTTATCATGCCAGTGTTTTGCATTAGATGCTATGCGAAATTACATTATGTATATTGTACACATAAAGGTTACAAAAATAAAACAATTATTATAAATCAAAGTGTTTGTAACTGAAGCAATTTTGAATTTCATAATCGACTGTGAATTCGCAAGTTTACTTTCACACTTATTTTCTGACATGAGTTAGGTAAGCAGAAGAAATCCATCCCAAATTTCTTCGTGAAGTTCTAGGATTTCCCCACTAAATTTATAGACGAATTCATCCCCTTCCCTTGTGTATATATTATATTCATGCAGCTACACTTGTGAATATATGTATCGAGTTTCAGTTTTTCATGATAAAACTTCTTGATCCACCTACATTATCACAATTCAATAGAAATAAATAAATGTCAGAGGCAATTCGAGATCGCCTCTCGAGAAGTTTCGTTCTAAATACTGACTTGGCTTCTTCTACAATGTTCTCTGATATTGCAGAAGAATACGAAGATTTTTTTTTGAAAAATCAATGTAAATTAAATTAAATGTAAAGTATCACAGTATCACATCGATAACATCTCAAATATGTGCCATTTTCTGTAGCGAGAAATGTGTATACCTACATATTTACACAAAATGGTGCATTGTATAACTGGTTCCTAATTACTATTCAAATGTGTGTGCTAGCTTTATAGCCAGCTTGACTGAACTGTATTGTAATTTGTAATCCTGAAAATTTCCACGGACTAAAACAACCATCAAAGTAAATAGGAGTGAAGTGAAGAGATAGTTTTCGTTGTTTGCTCAATGCATGGAATCAAGCACAATATGAATCTTAGCAAGTGAAAAACTTAATTGGACGTGGGCCAAATCAATACTTCTTCATATATGAAAAAAATACTGTTTCTTAGAGTTCCCGGAGCAGTAGCTGATAAAAATGTAGTCATTCACGGAGAGATAAAGGCCTCTGTATAAAAAAGTGAATATTGCAGAAAGAAACTGTACAACTGAACTGAATAACAAACATTACTTGTTTAATGGGCTTGTTATTCCAGTAGTACTACTTTTGGAACTCGAGACCATTAAAAGTCATGGTTCAATCAGTCTTATGCGACAGCAATATAGAGAGAAGGTGAGTGTTAGAATTTTTACTCTATATCCCCCGATCACGAGATCGGAATAAGAGAAAACAACTTAATAAAAATACTTGTGCATGTTATATGTTATGTATTGAACAACGCAAGTCACTTTACGCAATATCAATTAACCATGTGCATCTGTCGAGTTTGATGAATGAGCTGCCCAACGGCATTCCACATTTACCTACTTTACCGAAAATCACTGTTGGCTATTGCTATAGTTTCTCAGTTGGAGATATTTCGCAGTCAAGTAGCTAGAAGCATTGCATTGTAAAACAAGATGATGTTGCACTCAGGCAAAAATGTATAATAAAATACAGGAAAAATCTAGTAAACCTTCAGAATATTAAAGATGAACGATTTTATGAGAAATAATATGGAATAACTTAATTGTCAGCTACAAGCCAAAGGTTATTTGAGAGTGACCAGGCTTAGGGGCTTGCATATAAATATATATTAAGCGCAAACCAATAACCAAAGTCAAGGGTAACAAGTGTGTCTTAAACTCTTTTACATTTACATGATAACATGATTTTTAAGTGTTGTCCGCATAAAATGAATGATCAAAGAGCATAAAGTCATCACGTCTGCCATTCTAGTTTGTCACATGTAAAGTAAGAAAGAATTCTAGCCTGCATTATGTGCAAGCATATCCGTGATAAATACATTGTAGTTTAGATAAGTATGCTGGCACTGGCAACTCCCAGGTAGCATAATAAAAGAGCAAAAAGGTTGATTATTTTAATATATTTTTTTTAAGAGAAACAGTGAGTTGAGTTAGTTACAGGTAAAGAAACGGTGTTAGTCCAGTCTCAAGGAGCAAGCAAAGGTTGTTGTGTAAGTTGTTGTATAGATTTTCTTTGTCAAAGTCGGACTGCTCAAGACTGCTGGAGTGGATAGACGTGGGAGTGTTAAAAAATGAGTTGATCAAAAAGTTGGCTTGTCTGAGTTGAACTTATCTGCACGCAAGGCAGTTATATAGGTATTAGTAGAAATGCATGTTTTTATTTTGGTATAAAATATGGTGATTGCTTCTGTGGCTGGAATATATTATATTTTATGCATATCAACATCAACTGTAAAGGTGACTACAAGAATACAAAAAAAAATTGTATATATGTACCTACAAAACTATGATAGGTTACAGAACATTTCATTTGATAAAATGTTGTTTTTTTATCGGTATTTACACATTATGTTAAGCGATAGAGGTAAAAATCACATGTCGAAATATGCACATGCATAGCTTTCATTGCTGTGATACTAGTAAAAAGGAGAATTTTTTGATGGTTTTATCTTTTATCATTTTATTAATCAGTCTCTTCTGAAAACTTGCTCATCTCCAGCTGTTGATATGATAGTGATGATGATCATAGTCTTGAACTAAAGAAGAGATATTTCACTTGCACTTACTTACACCATCAGTGATAGATGTATTCAATCAACTTTGGAGTATATAGACAAATGGCGTGTGTATGTAGTTTGAATGCACATTAGCTTGTCAGATTGGAGTCTTGTGTCGAAGCGCAATAGTTTTGAGAAGTTATAAAAAATATCTCTCTATTTTTTATGCTGCCGAAGAAGTAAAAAATTCCAGCAAAAATGTACACAAATTTACATATTATTATGCTCTCTGAATTTAAAAACTACATTTCTCACTCTCCCTTTTTCAAAAGAAAAAAAATTAGCAAGAATGAAACACCGAGTTTTTGTGTTGGAAATGTTTAACATTTCACAATTTTACGATCAACAATTTAAACGCATTTGTGAAACACTTTAGTGGTTTACCCGTTTACCTTCAGGTTTGGAGGTTTGGTGGTGGTGGTGAGGGGCTGTGTTAGTTGCCATTATAATATCTGGTTACAATAAATGAATAAGAATTTTACTACGTTCTAACTAGAATGCATATAACTTAATTTATTATTCAATTCCGAGTTGGTTCACCGATAGCAACCAAAACTATTTGCATAGAATATATCATAAGGAAATATATATATTGGTATTATTATTTCCTATGTATTTAAATGATCATACCATCAGCGTGTTAAATGTTTCTTGGGATTTAAAACACATATTCCATAATGTTCATAAAAGGATTTTAGTGTGGAAAATTTACTTTGTCATCTAGGATTTTATTGAGCTACATATATTTATATGTTTACATATAAACGGGAAAGGGTACATACATTTAGCATTAAGAGCCTCCCTAGATCCCATATGGTATTGTAGGAAAACCACTCAGTTTGATAAGACCATCAGTTGTCAAAAGGGAGAGAAATAAAATATTTGCATGAAAGTTTCACCGATGACGGGAACTTTCTGTGGAATTTTCAGGGTCGAACATAGCATTGTATTACCAACACCACCATAAGGTACAAAACATGGAAATTAATAGGTATGTATGTAAGTATCAAATTTGTAGCCGTCTCACCACCACACCACACAATGACGACGAGCAAAGGTGTTCCCTGTAAAAAAAATACTATTGTTACAAATAAAAAGTACATTGTTATTAAAAGAAGGAGGCCGTCTCTACAATTCATTTCACTGAAAGCATTCTCACTCTCACAATTTACAATAATAAAAGGTAAAGCCACACGGAAAGAATAAAATAGTGCGAGCGCGATAGGTATACTTACTATTAAACGGATAATGTCATTACCCACATGAAACTATGTAGAGCTACAATATATCTTAGCTAGTTTCTTAACAGAACAAGCCTTTCTCCTTCTGTCCGTTTCCGTGGCTTTTTTTTCACGAGTTCACCCAACCAACTTCTCTGAATACATCTTATTTTTCTTAGGGAAAATCA
Source organism: Entomobrya nivalis (assembly GCA_034695485.1). NCBI lineage: Eukaryota > Metazoa > Arthropoda > Collembola > Entomobryomorpha > Entomobryidae > Entomobrya > Entomobrya nivalis. The sequence continues at coordinate 9,505 of JAQFZH010005143.1, forward strand.
GCCGCGGCTGTGCTGAAGGTGGTAAAGGTGGTTGTGCGATATACTCTGATATCATCAATAATAAGACGTGACGTATCTCCGTAGTCTGTCAAAGTCACACTTTAAAGGGAGATAAGGGAAAGAAAATAACAGTGTTTGAGCTGTCGTGTAATGACGATGCGTTTTATTTCAGGCGTAGATAAATTAGTTTGCTCAACATTTCAAAGTAATGGGGCATTGAGCGAAGCCTCTTTCTTGTTGACTAGACAAGGAGAGAGTGAAGGAAACGCAAAAAGCTAAAATAGACCATGCGTATAAAAAGTGTAATATGGATGGAAAAGAACAAACAAAAGGAAGACCAATAACCATATCGTTACCGGCTCTTCTGGAAACGAGCGTGGGATTTTGGCTAGTAGCAAGAAAATAGCAACCAAGTGACAATAATCATTGAATACAATTTTTTTGTATGACTCTCATAATCATAATGGGCCTCCAAACGCGAATTAACTATACACTAACAAACACAAACAACAAAAGAGCATATATATGATCATTATCATCATCGCGATCGTTATAACAAAAAAACAGTTTTTACAAATTGGAGTAGGCTAACATGTCTACTAACAATTCATGGAATGAAACAATGAAAATATAATTATTACGTTGAGTATAAGAAGTAATATGGTATAACAATATGACATTTCCGACGACTAGATTGGATTGGGAAGGGATATGGCTTATATTAATGTTATAAAACACTAACATTTGATTTGATAGAATGAAAAGGTTTTAAAATTCGGTGTTAGTGTAACACCACCATAGCTAAAGGTGCGGAAGCGATAAGGTACGGTTGTGTATGAGAAATAGGTAATAAATTAGAAAAAAGCGGGGCTTGCAGGGATACGAATGGTGTTTTGGCGAACCCTCTTCTGGGTTTTATTACTTTTATGACACAATATTGCAATGCTTATTACAAGAACAACAACAACATCCGATGAATAATATGTAGTGCATAATGAGTATGTTTTACGATTTCTGTAGAACGGAAAAGAACTAATAACGTTCATAAAACAAAAGTGACCTCCGAAAAAAGTGAAGTACATGACATGTGTACATATATGGATAGTAGTGCATAATATTGAAAACTGGCCATTTCGGGGAATACATGAAAATTTATGGGGAAAGCCATGCCCTTTAGCATTAACCTGTTGTAATTTCATCATATAACCTGCAGTAATTAATAAGGTTACTACATTAATGATATATAATTGCTTATTGTTAGTATGTTGGACTAGGAAAACAAAAAATGAGTTACATCAGTCTTACTTTTTAAAAAACTACACACCCTTTCGACAAATTGCGGCTCGGCTGATGGTGATGTTATGTTACTTCGATAAACAAAATTTTAGGCTGTTTTTTCAATGCTTCATTTAACAAAGTCACGTGCAATGTTGCTAAATAAACAAATGTTGTTGGTTGATGTTTCGAAATT
>JAQFZH010005144.1:0-10974 GCA_034695485.1 Entomobrya nivalis
TATGGTTGAGTGGTGGCAACACTATTTTAAATGGGTTGTTGCCCTAAAAACTGAAGTAGAATACAAGAGTGTAGTTGGTGTGAATAAAACCATCTCGATTGTCAATAGTAAAGCGGGTATTTACATTCTCTGCATGATTCCAAGCGTCGGTCTTCTGCTCTCTTTGTTCGTGTTTGTAAGTGTAGACAGCAATATTGCCAGCGTTTGCTTCTTTTATGCTTGGAGAATGACTATCAAGTTGTTTACATGTAAATGTGCAAAAAGTAACATTGTTAAAATCATCAAATGCAAATCATGTTGGCTCGTTCAAAAATGAAACAGAAAAACTAGTAACCAAACTCCAGGTAAGTAGGTTAAAGTATTTTTGAATTAAAGCGCTCACAAACAAACAAACCGACGGACATGATACACGAAGTCGATAAGAAGTACTGAAGCACTTCTTAATAATAGTAAAGTTTTCACGAGAAAATGTTTTTAAAATGCTTAATAATGTGTGTTTAAATTAATTACTGACACTTGCAAATATGCCTTTGTGTTCCATTAGAATTGACAATTCAAATATATAAGAAAAATTATTTATTTCTGATGTAGTCTGACTTTCTAAAAACATTTAAAACAATTGTTAATTTAACCATTTAGGATTTATACATTTTATACTAACTCATGTAAAAATTCCGTTAAATTATGTTGAATGTAAACAAGCAAACAAATAACTTAAAATTACAAACTAAACAATACGACGTCGGGATTTACAATGGTAAGCATAACTATTATAACCAAAAAAGTCTAAAAAATTTCAACTTGCAAGCGGTTAAGCTAAAAGGCATTTAAAAGAGAAGAAAAAAACGTGAATACGAATGTGTGAAAATTAAAACGTGTACAGTTGATGTGTGATTCATAAGAAATATAAAAAAAATATGTAATAGTGATTATACATTTGCGTGCAATTAAGAAGGTAATAAAAATAAAATAAATGGTATTAAACGATGAATAAGTTGACATTAAAATTGATACTTGTCAACTAAAATTGTGACCAAGGTAATACTTTAATTGATACGTTTGAGTTGTGTTATTGTCATATTGGTCAAATAAATTAAAGTAAGAACGAAACAAATCAACTTATTTTTTTTTCGTTCCAATATATTTGTTAAGTTTTGATTTGTGGGATGGAAAAGGAACTCTTCATTAGAGGTAAATAAATTGTTTTTAATTGGCTAAAACCAAAATTGCAAATAACTGTACTACAGTGAACATAAACAAATCAAACTTTTTTTTTGCAAAAAAACAAACATTCAATTAGAAAGAAAACCAATTTGAATTTGAAATATTTTGTCCGTAGAAGTTTTAAAATTAAATCAACAGATTTTGTTGTAAGTCTGCCTATGACTCGTCAGTATGAGAAGAAATGTAACATACGGGAACAACAATTGTTGTAGTGGTTACATAAACTAAATAAATTAACTACTACAAATTCTTAAATGAAATAATTGCATGTAGTATAATTTTACCATAAAATGCTTGATAAATTTCAGGAAAAAATATTGTGTGATATGGCAATGCATCATTTATCATCATTTTGCTAGTTCCTTTTGCTGGAACAGTAATACTAATGTTCACAAGTTTACAATACACCGCAGTCGAAATCACTGACATTTCATTGACATGCGTTATACACTTAAAATGCTTTTAGTATCACGAATGACGATCGAGTACCGAACATCGTTCTTTGTTCTCGCGATGATCGGATTGAAGGTCAATTTGTCCTTTAGGCTATCAATAAATTGATAATTTTAAACATAAATGCTACTTGAGTATAAATCTAACAGTGTCATTAACTACATTCTTAATAAAATACCGAGTAAAATTAATTCTTAGTAGCATTCGTCGAAACAAAATCAGTCAATATAGAAACCTAGATTGATGTTTAAATCAGATATATTTTTGCAAATTTTTTCGGCATTGGTAATCGCTTCAAATATTAAGTAAACTTGTCTTGAGCTATGATTTAAAGATGCACTATTCAACCAGGTAAATTATTATCCTTGAACCTCTGTCTTTGCAAATGCACAATAAATGCGTACAATTTTTCAAAAAAAAAATCACTTTTGTTAAGTCAATCAATCATCAAGTTCGCTGATCTATTGACACGTGTTCAATTTTTGAAATTTATTTAAAAAAAAGTATTCTGCCGAATTCATGAAACGTGAAGTATTTTGTAAAGTTTTCATGTTGACTGCATTTAATGAATACTAATTTCATTTGAATATAAACGTTTATAAAAGGCGTCTACAGCAATGTAAGAATATAATATACTGTCATTCAATCTCTACAGCTTGTGAGGCGATGGAACACCAAAGTGGAAAGAATGGGTGGTCGAATTTCAGAAATGTACTTATTCTCAGTGTGGGTTTCATGCTGCTTATGGCAGCTTGGCTTACAACTGCAGCAATAGAGGTAGGAAAACATTTCCATTTTCACAATGTTCTGTGTCAAAATTATTTTTTAAATTTACACAAATTTAAATCTTTTTAGCAAACGATTTTACAAAGTGTTCAAGTCGACGATCCTTCATTTACTGGAGATGGCTACTTATCCCAAGCTATTGTCAATGGTGTATTTGCACTAGCCAATTTTATTGCTCCAACAATCGTTTCCATTGTTGGAGTACGGACATCCATCGTGATTGGAGGATGTTTATACACTGTGTTCATTTCCAACTTTTTGTATCCAAATTCTTGGTTCTTGTATGGATCATCAGCACTAATAGGTTTTGGGGCTGCTCCGGTCTGGATTGCCAATGGGATTTATTTGACAAGATGCAGTACGAAGGATAATATTGGAAAGTATATGGGAATTTCCTGGGCTATTATGGCGACTGGGTAAAGAAAAGTTTTTTTTAATTTAACGTTTTTGTTAGAATGGCTCTCAAATTCATAACAATTTTTTTACTAGACAATTATGTGGAAATGCATTCGTGTTTTGGAAGTTTCAAGGAATGAATCATATCGATCATGACACTCGTTTTCTGGTCGTGTCTATTTTGATGGGTTTGGCTATTATGGGCTCTTTTACACACTTGTTTTTGGGTAATCCAACGTAAGTTAAAAAGCACGTAATTATGAAAGTGGAAATGTACGTGTAATAAATATAAAGATGAAATATTTCTCTTATATTTTTTATTACAATTTAGAGGTCAACTAGAAAAGAAAAGCAAAGACAGTGAAAAACAGATAAGTTTTCTAACGTCTATATTGAAACCTATTCGTTTGCTGACGAATAAAAACATGCTGCTATTAATACCCGCTGCGATGTACAATGGAATGGAATTAGCCTTTTTCACTGCCATTTACCCGACATCCATGGCATTTTCAGAGGCTTTTGGAAACGATACAAGAAAACTTGTGGGAGTTGCTGGAATACTTATTGGAATGGGGTCATTATTTGCAGCACTCTTTTCTAGCTTTGTTATCGATAAATTTATAAAGTCAAGTAAGTTTAAAAATATAAGATTAGAAATACTTATTTATTATTGGTTTGAGTTAACACTGTTTCTTATATATTTACAGAACGTAACTTTATCGTGACTTTATGCTGCGTGGCACATTGCATCTCATTTGTTCTCATGTACATAAATTTATCCGACGAAGCTCCATCGGGCCCAACGAAATTAACATCTTGGATAAATCCTCCTTCTATTCCAATTGCAATGGTTTGTGCTTTTCTTCTGGGTATGGGAGATGGGTTTATTTCTCCACAAATGTGTGCAGCTATTGGGGTTGTTTGGCCAGATGATCCTTCCTCTGCTTATGCAATTTATAGATTCTTTTTAGCAGCAACTTGTGCAGCTGGATATTTTATTGGAACACTGACTGGATTGTATAATCAAATTTTAGTATTTTTAGGGTTATCAATAATAGGTACAATCTCGTTTCGGCTGAATGAAAGTTTAATTACAAAAATGGATAATTACTGCATGAAACCTGCTGTTTAATGAAATAATTAATAAAAATAAAATCAGTTCAAAAAAATGCATGCAAATTAAAATAAATGATAAATACATTATATGTATTGCAATATACCTTCTATTTAGAAATAATTATTTTTTAACAAACTTTTTATTATTATCATTTATGGCCACAACGCAGCGTTCATGAAATTATTTAAATACACATATAATGCCGCCAGAGGATAACCTCTATCGCATTTGTAAGGACCTACTCTCATTTGAGCTCGCTTCATGAAACTAACTTGCTTAGAAATCACTTTGTACCTTATGTCTAAAACTTGATGGTTTTGCTTTTTATTAATTACGTAAATATCAAGTTTACGTTTGAATAATTCCTGAAATGTTGAGACTGTGTTATCCAATGATGCTATTGCGAAGTACGAATGTATGATTCGGCAAGTTGTATTCTATAAAATACAAAATGGTGTCAAATTATATATTAAAGTTATATCTATATTTTTAAGGATGTATAACATTACATACCATGGCATCCACCAAAAGTATCTGAACATCTTGAAACGATCCCCCAGCTTTGAAAGTTTGAAATATAAAGAAAACTTGAGCAAACTCTTGAAATCCTACAACCAAATAGTAAGCCAGAAGAAAGTTGCTTAAACGCCGTTTATTAAGTTGGTTAATACAAAATTCCAATCGATTGTAATTTTGCATTATTTTTTCAATAGTTAGCAAATCAATATTATTGGACATTCCATCAAGCTGTATAATTAATGATTTGAGACAACAATCCAAATGCAGTACGATTACACCTGGTAGAGTTTGCAGCGCACCCCATATCAAGTTTATCGTTAAAATGTAAGCCACTAAGGTTGGTAATATTGCACAATTAAATAGTGGAGTTTTCCAGCTACTTGGGATCATTGGATATATAATTAAAATATCTTGTTCCATGTCGTCAAGGAGACTACGAGCATACTGAATCGTATTATAATAATCAGTAACTGATGTGTGTAGACATAGCAGTAAAATCCTTAATTTTAATTTAGAAATAAGCTTGTGCAAACTTTTTTGATTTACATTTTGTCTACCATTTTCCCAAATCTTGTCGCAGATATCTGCTATTCGTACAAGTACTGTTGTGAAATCCTTACGAAGGAATAGCTGATCACAGAAATAGTAAGGGATTATTCCAAGTACCCATAATACTACACCAATGATATCGTAAGCTTGAAATTGGCCGGTTTCTTGAAAAACACTAATAGTTTGCCATAACAAAGCGGTAAGTGCAGATAAGTGTAAAACGAGAAGAGATCGAAGAGATAAGTAACAAATTAGCCTAACTTTATGTTGTAATATAATTTTAGCAATCGAACTAAATGGGCTCACATGCAAGAAACTTTTTAAGTCGGAAAAATGTACGGGGTAACTTAAAACGAAGGAATAGTAGTCGAACACGTTTCTCAGTTGATTTGTGAACGGCTTCATGTCTTCAGTTTTATTCTTCAGAGAATATATAGTCAAAGGTTTATTTGCCTCTAAACGTTATTTTGTGAAAGCAAAATCGTAACTAAGCGAAACTTTAGAGTATGTGTTCTGTAGACTTTATTTTATGTACGAGGTATAAAATCGATATTGTGATCTAAAACGTTTAAATTATTAAGAATGAGATTGTGCGAAAGTGTCCAACAGGAAGGACGGGTACTGAAAATGTGGGGTTTTATAATTCGACCCGATTATTTTAAACGCTAGGAGATGGTATATCATAAATCAGTAACGTGTATAGTATCTGGTTGTATAAAATCTACAGCATATACACTAAGGTCACATTAGTATAAGTTAGTTTCTTCTACTTCGTAGCACACATCATATTTATTTAAGTAAAATTTTATGTGAATATTTTCCTTACATTTTGAAGTACGATTTCATTCCGTAAGCAATTATAAAATTTATAGGGGGCTATTTGATAGTTATATATGAAGATTGTATAGCGACTGGAATTGATGAAGTAAAAGTAGTTTTTAAGTATAAATAAATTAAAGCGTGATACCAGTATTTTTTATATCCCCTAGCATTAAGTATTAGCACTTAAGGAGCTTAATTTTTAATTCGATTATGGTTGGTTCTAAGTAGCTCATAAAAAAATTTGAGCTGTGCTTCGCTCATAGAGAAAATAATGGTGTTGTAGGCCTTCTATCACTAAGAATATAATTTTGAAGTCAAACCCTGTTTAATTTTCGTTAGGAAAATAATTTCGTGTTTTCAAGTGGGGTTTCTTGCCATTTACTAAATAATTACATCAATCATACGAGAAAACCTGCTTATTAGTTGCTACAAAAGTAATGTAGCTAAAACACACAGCCAATATTAATATTGAAGACAAAATTGAACTCTCCATCTAGATGCTTTAAAGTTCGTGGAAATCATTTCCCTAAATAAGTCATTGTTCACATGAGCTTACTCAAGCAGGGTATTCAATATACAATTGTGATTTTAAATTGAATCAAAATTTTCATAAGGTAACCTCGCCGACACTTACTATACCATATATATATACGGATATACTAATGAAGTTATTGATCTAAAAATTTACATCAACAATGGCAAAAGTATATTTCATTGCGCGATCACGAATACATTAAAAGGAAACTCCTATTTCCAAACGAATTAAAAATTAATGATGATAAATTTAATTTTGATGAAAACCATCGATAAAGTTGGAAATATGTTTTGAAGGTATTCAAAAAATGTTAACAGGACCACGCTTTAAAAAAATTCAATATTTATTTAAATTATTAGTAAATTAATTTAACGTAAAATTTGAACGGAATATGTACCTAAAATGACCAGGATATGTTTGTAGTTCACAAAAAGCTCTTTGTACCTTTTATCAAAAAGACTAGTCAAAAAGCATTTTGAGGAACGAAAATTAAAAACGCAGTCATATAGCTTCTTGTTGGTTTCTATTTTCAATAAGGAAACTAAATAAAGTTAAAAAATCTACAATACTTAATTTATTTCAAAAGCAACTGTGCAAAAGTTTATTAATTTTATCAAAAATCATTTCACAATAAATCCTGTTTTTTAATTAGCTTATATCATGGTCAGACACACTTGGATTATGCGAAGCTTTGACATAAATACATATATTTACTTATTTAGACGTAAGACGCCAAAGGTTGTTTAGTTTATCATGTAGAATGTCTTTGTGATAGATAAAAAGATGATCTTTAACTGCCTGTATGCTATCAAATTCCCTACCATCGTAAGGACATCGAATCTGATTTGCTGCATTCAACTTCCCAATTTCTTCACTGGGCAAAGCAGATTCGATTTTGGCATTGATGACCGATTGTGAAAGGGTATGAAATTGATATAATTGTTCCCGCGGTACTAATAAATTTAGGAAAGCGCATCCTGAATGCATATTCGTCAAATGAGTATACAGTTCTGAAATTTTGCTGAATGAGGTCTTATCGTTTAAATTGTCACAAAATGGACAACAAAACTGTTTCTCTGCTATTAATTTCAACTCAGCCAGACAAATCGATTTTTTGCTTAGTTCATCTGTGTGACGTTGACATGCCTTGTAATCCAAAATTGTTTTCCAAATTTGTGTAAGATATCCTACCATAATACATAGTGTCTTTCTATCCACACATACAAACACAATTAATGCGAGGAAAAGGCCAACACTAGGAATTACACACAAAATATAAGTGCCAGCCTTACTATTGGCATTTAAGGTAACATTCTTTGTCTCAATTATATTCCTGTATTCCAATTCAGTTTAATATCCAAGTGCAACAAACCATTTAAAATAGTTTTCCCACCATTCCACCACACCAGTTTGAAACGAGTATTTAACTCTCAGTATCCAATTAGTTGGAAAACGTCCATTAAGCTTAAATGCGTCCAAGTTTTCGTGTATAATATCTTGACCCCAGTATACAGGTTTTTTCATCGATTTCAAAATCATGTACAGTATTATCGCAGAGTTTTCATTTGCAATATGTGCTGATTTGTTGCATGATTCCAAATGCATATCCAGGACTTAATTAACAGTTTCTTCAGCTCCATTATCTCCAAAAGGGTTTTTCCAGTGTGGTAGCATTTTTGTATTGTTGAGATAACGATGTGCCCTTTTCGGAAGCAGATGCATCAGTGAGCCCAATGTATTAAGAATGTCGAATGTAAACTTGTGTGCAATTTCAAACGCCAGTTCTGAGACAACTGGATAATATGTACTCTTGCCCTTCACTATAAAATGCTTTTGAATTGCTCAAATGCTGCGAACATATTAATGATTCCATCATCGAGCTTTTCATTCACATAGTCACATACTAGAATGCTGTTGAATTGGAAAGGAAAGCAGCTGAATTTTTTCCATGTAAATGTTTGTGATAAGAATGCAGGTTGCCCAACGGCTAGGCCAAAATACAATGGAGAAGTATTTTTTTGGTAAAGTTTTGCATGAGGATTTATTAATAGAAAACTTATTGTTCCAAATGTGCAGGTGTGCTGCAGGCATGGTTTACTGTGAGGCTTAGGAGTGCAACTTTGGTGCACATTTATCCTGGATGGGTTGCTATAATTGAGTCGAATATGTCTTACTTAGTCCATAGCTACTTTAGAAGAATTTAACTTGTAGAAATTTGTTAGCCGACCTAAGAACTATTGTCGAAACTTGAGTAATGGAATCGGTTTAGTAGAACTTTTTCAGAAGAAATCAATTTAGTTGACATTCATTTTTAAGACTTTTACGAATCGAATTTAATCGAAAATAGTAGATTTTCGTGTTTTCGTCATTATTAAGCCTATTCGAACCTAACTCTGCTAAACACAACCCAGCATCAGCACTAAACCGAAAACCAGTAATACGAAATTAGTACTTTGCTGGCCGTCCAAAAAAGTTCAACAATTTGCATGATCCCCTGCTAAAAGGTTGACTAAAAATGAATAATGTAACAGTCGGTTATGTACAATTCGACAATAAAAAAAGTTCGACTAAATAACTAGTTCTCTACATAGTCGGCTTATCGGAGTCGGAATTATCCCAACAGATCGGATCGTGAACAAAACATTACCATATGTAGATATTTCGAACTTGGTTTCGTAGTTGTAAGGTAGTTGAATGGTTATATCAAGTAGCTTTATCCTTTTACCACATTTTTATTATCCCCTTCAGAAATAATATTAAATGAAATCCTTTTGTGGTCGAGACAGGACTTATTGAAGTCTAGACAATATTTATGCATCAATACATTCATACATACATTTATTTTATTGTCCTATTGTATCTCAATAAGCTGGATATTCGAACTCCATTCAGCTCCGTGTGTTTTGGATATTTCCTTCTGAGAACAGAGGACCACATTAATTATTCAATGATATGCAGTTAAAACTGCTGTCGAAGAACACTAATCTTTTTGAAGAATCCCCGACAAAAAATGCAATGGTGTAAACGAGTTATAAATATATACCCAGGCGAACTACGAGAAATGTATTCTGAAGGCAAATCTATTCTTCAATTTACTATACAGTCTAACATGTATACAATTGAATGTAGAATATTAAGCCGCTAGGTATCAAGGTTGTGTAGTATGCTTTCATGATGCAAATGTAATCCCGTTGGACCCTTTTTACCTTCATGCTGAACGGAACGACTGAACTAAAAAAATATGTATAAAGTACATATGAGAATATGAATATTCGTTGCTTTCCAGATAACAGCTTGCTTGGTTTTATGTAGCTGGGTACATATAATTGCTTGTGTGAGACCAATTAGTACAGGCCGAAGATAAAATACCTAGAGGTTTTCCAATTTATTCTTCGTTTGGTTTCTATGCCTGTGAATACTACTATTTGACAAATGTGGACAACTATACCTTATTATTTGTCCGTAGGTGGGTGCCTTTTTATTTCGCTTTGGTTCATTCGAATTCTTAAGAAAAATTATTTATTGTCAACTGAGACAAGCAATGTAGTAAAAGACAAAAAAGTAAAAGAGAACAGGGGATATTTTCAATATATTCATCCAAGGAGACGCCAAAAAAAACCCTACCCAGTAGATTAATACATCCACATTTTTTTACCGAATTGATAACCATAGACTTTGGGTCACACTAATAGACCCACTAATTGGGTACTTACAAAATGTTGACGATATCATCTAAATCAAACATAAAAGATTTAAGGAAGACGGATGAGAAGAAGGTTGCATTGTAGATTATTTGTACACTATCTTCCTTTGCTAAATTTTTTATGCATAAACCTACTGTCCCAGCCAATGTTGGTTTTTTCGAAATTTATTGTTTATGATCATTTTCAAGTTTTACAATTACAAGGAAAACTACGTATAATACATATTTATACTGTATGTATTCACAACAACATGCTCCAGACAAGTTTGTAGGTACGTTTACAAGGACAACCCTTTTGATGAATGAATGTCAATAAATGATGCAAAAAAAACTATTCAAAGTTCACAAAAATCTTTCAAAATAAAAACGGTCTGTATTAGAATTTCTTCATGAAATGCATGCCTGCTATAAACACAATTACACTTTTAACGTGTAGAGTTTCCCCAAAGAAATTAAAATGTTCCACAGTCATGATGATAATACATAATTATTTAATGTTGGAAAAAAGTTACCATGATTGAGTTACAAATACAATCTCAATTGATAATAGTTAGCATTCAATCGTTGCTAATTGAAAAATTTATTTAAATCTTGATTGAACATAGTTCAAGTACACAGATGTGCATAATTTTTCAAAATTTAATCTTGATAATTATTTTAAAAAATTTAGTTGAAAATTTACATGTTATGGTTAATAATTATTTGTATTTATTAATTGGTATTTGTTTTTGCCTTAAATTACATTTAGCCTATATCTCCAGTAAACCTTTTCAGTGCATATTCATTAGTATTAATAAATGAAAATTCTGAAAACCGATGTCCTCTCATGTCCGGATTAATTTCCTCGTAAAATATTCGCAAACCCCTGGC
>JAQFZH010005145.1:0-10972 GCA_034695485.1 Entomobrya nivalis
GCAGCCGGCTTTACTATTTACATGATTATTTGTATAATTTCTGGCACTTTTTTACCAAAGGTTTACCTTTTTTATTATCATTAAGTCCGTATTTATTCTTTTTTTAAAGTCACAATTGGTAAATACAATACGGAAACTTGCAAAGCAAAATATTATATTTAATTATATACAATATAGTCAACTTTTATTATTTAATTAAATTAATTTTTAATTAATTATAATCATTTTTTTCCGGTTATCTAAATTAAGGTATGTTTGGATCTTTTACACAGTGTTCTGCATCTTGTTTTGCAATTTATGTTGGAAATTTCCTGGAGGTCGACTTGGGTAAATCAAAATTGATTTGATTGATTGAAGAGTTTATTTGCCACTTGAAATGATAAATATAAAACTGGTTAATACCTTGTTCTTCTGTGTTCTCGTTAATTGGTAGATTTTTATTAAACAGATATAGTTTATGGTATAAAAAGCAACATAAAAAGGTACATTGATAACACATGCTGTTAAATATTATAATATAAATGTTCATTTTAACGAATTGTATGACCATAACCCTTATGAATCCTAATCCTACTACAGTCAATGGGTCAACAAACAAAATCGATTAACCTGGTTAACTAGATTTAAAAAGTTTTAAGTGTTAAAAATAATCGACAAACTTAAAAACTATGCTTGAGTTGACCCAATATTACAAACTTTTTAAAGGAAACATTATAAGTATAAGACTCGAATCAATTTAATTTACAAAGTTATACATTTTAATGAATAACACATATACACAAATGTCGTTTTATATAAAAGATAATAATACAAAATTCTAAGAGTAGTGGTTAATAATTGTGAAACTGATAATCAAAACTTGTATTGATTTTTTATGATTCTTATTGTTACTTATACTTGCGCATTCAGCATTGAAGTTAATCTTAAGTTATTAAGGGTGTGTCGTTTGTGGTCTGTTTAAATATTTGCATGCTAGAATACTCACCAATACGTATTTCACGACTTGTAGCAACATAGTTGCTTCTTTTTGCAGTAATCGCATGGCTTCAAACCACAACAACAACAAGAATAAAAAGGACAAGCACAACAACAACTAAAAGACCACCGACAACAAAACGCCATACAACAACAAAGAGTAAACAAGCGCGATGACAAATTGCTTCCAACCATACACCTCTCATTTAGGGCATTAGCACATTCGTGGTTTAAATTCAAATCTTTTAATTTTACTGATGCTGGCCTATAAACCAAAGTTGACAAATCTTCAAAATCGATATTTTTAATGTTTGTGGCACCATTAATATCCGCTCCATGTTGTACTAGCAAAGAGGCAATATCGGATAACACAGATGATTCTGGATTAAAGTCTTTCTTAAGTAAATGTTCCCAAATATTGGACAAATACCAGTTACAACGAATATTTGGATCAACTCCAAGCGACAAAAAATATTCCAACCCCTCAATACTGTTTTGATCTATCGCACAGCATAGAACAGTGTGCCAATCACGATTTTGTGTTTTTATGTTTGCTCCTAAGTCAACAAGCGTTTGCAACACAGAAAGACTCCTACCTCCATTTATGGCTGAAACAAGTGCTGAGCCATAGTAATCTTTCTCATTGAAATTTACCTTACAATCGTTTGCTAAAATTTTAAGAGTTTCATTTTTAATCTCTAATCGGTATAATGCACAATGGACCGCTGTTTCATTACCGTGATTTTTTACTTTGAATATTGAGGAAAACTCATGTTCTACTAGCCATTCTACAAATTTATGATATTCGTCTGCTGAAAAATAGCAGGCTACATACTGAGCCAATGTATTTCCATAACTATCTGTTGCAAGCGGATTAATTTGTTGACCAAACAGAAATAAAATTAAGTCTACATGAACTTTGTCACACGAAAATAAGGAAACTGCCGTAATGTCAGCACTAAATGTATTGGAATGTTTACTCAAGAGAAACTTAATAATTTGTATCTTGTCCTCAACTATGTTTGGACTATCCAAATAACTATTATGCAAACAGTTGTAAAATATTTGGTCAAAGCCAACCTTAAGTGGGGTCAAGTATTGGAAAACATATTCAAAAATGTGATAATTTCCTCGCTGTGCAGAAAAAAGTATTGGATGAAGATAAAATATGTGATTATCGATTTCTGCCTCATATCTAATATCACCCGTTTCTAATAAACTAGATATGAAAGAAAAACTTCGTTCCAAAAGGTCAAGGCTACATAAATGAGTCGCAACAATCAAATAAAAAGCTGCACGAGAAAGCTGGGTATACCATATTTCCTGTTTGTCCCTGATTGCAATTTCTAATTTCAAATCTACATTTTTGGCTTGAATTTCGATGAAATATTCTTTGGATAAACTTGTTACAAACGTAAATAATCCATCTGAATTATTTTCAATACTAGCCATTAGCATATCGTCACATTTTTTGGGGATAGTAAACTGCCAGAATCTTCTGCTATATTGAGTAAACTTGGCATTTTATGCCCAAGTCTGTTGACACTAATGCTATGACCTAAGAAAAAAGTTAAAACGGGAAACTTAAATTTTGTGGCATTGCATACACCAGTAGCATTATAGTCTCCACCGCATAGTGAATGGAAATTTAATTTTAAATCAAAGCTGACGGATTTTAAAACATCTAAAATAAGAAATTGTAGAAAATTGTCCATATTTATTTTAGAATCGTCCTTTTCAATTTCAATTAAGCTAGTAATAAATTCTGCGACTAAAAATTCCGCAAATGTTCTGTGTACAAACTGATCGTTGCCAGACTTGTTCATTTCAATAATGCCAACTGAAAATATTTCCTTGTGATGTTTATTCTCTGGCCATTTGTAAAGGGTTTTCGAAAATGCTGGAAAAAGTAAATCTAAAGATGATTTGAAATGAATATCGAGCAGTTCATTTTGTCCTAATTTTAATTGAGTGTCTGGAAATTTCAGACTGAAAAACGCGAGGTACATATCATAAATTGTGTTCATTGCTATTTTCGAACTCCTCAACGAATACGACTTGGCTTGTACGTGTACAGAGTAAACATCTGCGAGCATTTTGCACTGCAAAGGTATGCCAGTAATTTCACGTTCTTTTGACGAAACCTTACATCTAAATACTGCTAAACAATTTTTAGCAAATTCGGAAACTTCGTTTGATATTTCTACGTTATACGCTTTTTGCCAATACTCGACCAAAAATGCAATCTGCTCTTCTGTTTTAAAAGGGTGAATGCCATAACCAACAGCACTACATATTTCTTCTAAAATATCTCTTTGATGTGGTCTAGCTGTAACATAAATTTTGTATCTTTGCTTGTGATCGCATAAGACCCTAATAACGTTAAATGCTACATTTAAATAATCATAATTTACCTCATCAAATGCATCTAGAAAGAGATGATTTAAAGTACGTGGTCTGGTTAGCAGTTCTCTGTTAATAAATTTACCGAATTTGTTGACCGAAATGGTGTCCAGTAATACTGACTCTATCAAAGAAATATCAATGTCGGAGTTTTTGGCCAATAATTTATCAACTAAATCTCTCATTTCAAAGAAAATAACGTATTCAGTTGACTTTTCCAACTTTACCTGACGCGCTAGATTGGCTAATACGACTGATTTTCCCATTCCTGGGGTATCATATATAATTACTGGATCGCAGCTACTTACCGACCTCAAAAAGTCGTTTTCAGGTATTTGTATTTCATCGTCTAGGATATATGCTTTGATGTCATGTGGGTTGGTAGATCTTTCCAGAAAGTAACAGTCGTCATGAAACTTCATTAAGTGGACCCTTTTTCCTCGTGCACGGATCCTGATACCCTCAAAATGTGGTTCGTTTTCCAGCAAAATGAATCTTGTCGTCAGGTTGAACATCTGCTCGCTAGAAATACCCGTAGTAACAGCTTGATTTTCCTGATGCCGGGGGAAATGATTTGAAGGCCGAATCGATTTGAACGTTTGAGCTAATCTTGTCAGCTGATGGACCTCAATGTCTTTAATTAAGAAAATATCGTCTTCCTGATCGACAAATATTTGTTTGTCAAGTTTGTTTCGAAGTGTTACCGTTCGTTTGATATAGTATGGAATGACTGTTGGTATAGTTTCTTTGGCAACTATGATTTCGTCTTTAGCAATGAGGGATTTATATATAGGAACATCAATGTATTTCCGAAGGGCCAATACCTTAGGTTCACTCAAATCCTTAGAAATAACAGCTAACTTTATTCGACATCCCTCAAAGTTTGCTTCGGAGGACAGAATTTCATTCAAGTTTAGTTGTATTCCACAATACTGAAATGGATTTGCCAAGGTATTTAGTTGTACGCCATATAGTAGGGTTAACATTGGACCTGTTTGTTTACAGAGGTATAGGGCCTTCACCAAGTGCTGGTATCCATTGGTTTTTGTACGAATAATGTCTAAAAGTTTGCCTGTTTGTGGAATAAGTCCAATATTGCCACCAATGGTGTGCTTAAATTTATAAAATAAATATTTCAAAGTAGATGCTCAAAATTTCGTATTTTATTAGGCCTTGTTAATTGAAAATTTGTTTGTCTTACCAACTGGTCCTTTTCTTCTCTTGAAATTATACTTGATTGCTGGAGGTACGTTAGGATTTTACTCGAGTCTATTTTATCAACCAGCGATACCAAATTACTCTGTATGTAGCCTTCTTCCCAATTCTCCATTGTGAGTTTTCTGTTTCTCGAATAATTACGTTATGTAAAATATTTATGCGATATAAACTACTGTCGTAACACTACGCTAGTAGAATGGCAAATGAATACTTCTCATCAGAATAAGTCAACTAAGTACTTGCTGTTACACAAACTTCTCAGTATATTTGATTTTACGCTAAGTCAGTTTGTGCCCGAAGCTGATATGAACTTAGACAGAAATGTTGAAAAGATGCACGTGAAAGCTTCGTGTTAAGGATGCAGTAATTGGACGAATAATAATATCACGCCATAAACGTTATGATTTATTGGTTAACAAAAAGTTCACTGTAATACAGTATGAAAATTAAATAAAAATGCGGATTATATAGTCGAAACTTAGTAACGTTTTATAAACATAACGTGGAGGCGTTAGTTTTCATTACAATGACTGTCGAAGGAAAGAAAGGAAAATCCTAATCTACATTTTCGGCTCATTTCTATATACCCCAGCGGTCTAAATACTGTAATGTACGTTTCTGTAAATTATGTATAAAACGGTCTGGTTGTATATCATGGGATCGTGATATGAGGTACTGAAATTTGCTGTTATTTGTGATTGCCAGCCATGTATTTTGCCAGATTCCTTTCCACGTGAGTAGTTACATTTAATCAATTTTGTACACCCCCATCTGCCATGTTAATTTGTATCCCCGGAGATATGTAAAGTAGTTTGTATTTAAATGGTGTTGCGAGGTATATTTTAATGTAATATGCCGCGTCTCCATGGGTTTTTTATTTGAGGGGGGTTTTTATGACACAAATGAATGAACACATATGATACTTCATGACAAAATAGCAAGTAGCTTTTATTATTATTCTAATTCGAATAAAATTACATTGAAAAAATACTTAACCTAAAACAACTTAACCTAATTCTTACTCTAAACCTCGACGGGTAGCTGCAGTTCTGCTTCGTAGCTGCCGACCTAAATGAACCTTTTATTGTTATACACTAGAAACTAATGCGTTTCCAGTGTATAACTGACCAGGAAAAAGTGCCAAAACCAAACAAATCCACTAAACTGGAGAAATTTGGTTCGAAATTGGGGGGTTTGACCCAGGGCTACAAGTGACAAAAGAGTCGTCTCCTTCATTCCCACCGCCCCTTTGACCCCTCCAACGAAAAAACCTAACAAAGTGCTTCCATTTAGTTTTAAATGGCACTCTTTCCTGGCCAACGCAAATATGGGCAAATCCTTCGTCGTCCCAATTTACCTCATCAAAGTTTGGAGTCACTTCCCTGGTCCTCCTCTGACTCCCCACACCTCCATCACCATCCCCACCGCCACCGCTTCCTGCCCCTCCTACTATCCCCGCTACTACGCCACCACTACCATCACCCGTTCCTGTCCCATACGCTCCCACTGCTACTACACCAGCACCTCTCCCCCTTCCTGCTACCCCAACTGTAACGCCGCCGCGTCCTACACCCCTACCACCGATCCCTCTCCCTCCTCCTCTGTTACTCCCTCCACTCCGCATCTCCCCTTGTCGCGCAGCCTCCGTCTCCGACTCGTCGTCATCCGACCGGACTTCCTCCTCCTCTGCGCACACTCCTCGCCTCTCTCCAATCTCTACTCTGGATGTCGGTGTCTGGGACTGGCGCCGATCTCTCGTTGCAGGAGCAACGTTGCCAGTTCCCAGGCTACCCATCGCCGCTCCATCCCCACTCACAGCAACCCGATCACGTGGTGGAGAACGGGAAATCGCCCTCCACAATCGCCCCCCCATCTCCCACCTTGCTCTGCAGCCAACCCTTCTCCAAACCCAATGATTCCCCCTCGACCCCCACGGCGACGATCCCCAACAGCTCCTCCTCCCAGTCTCTGACCCCCCCTGGCTCTACACTTTGCGACGAACCAGTCCAAAAATACGAGGGTCGACATCGCCGCAAAAATGTAGAACCAGGGTGTGTAGCTCCCCAATCTCTCCTCAAATACACGGCGCAAGTCTGCAATTAAAAAATAACATTATAATATGTATTTGAGGAGAGATTGGGGATAATTTAGAAACACTTACCGGCAATTTGCTGCCTGTACGAGGCGTTGGGGTCAGCTCTACAGAGCTCTGGGCTGCCCTGACCCACCACCAAAAAAACATTAAAGGTAAAGTATAGTTTTTAATCATTTTTCAGTTTTACAACAATGAAATCACTAAAAAGCATCATTTACAACGAATACATTACTTTGTAGATTGTCCGTGTTACATGATGATGACGAGCACAATGCCCCATTTGTTCACTGAACAGTGAAATCACATCAATACAGACTTTAAATCAAAGAGTGCAGTGCAATGAAAATACAGTTTTTACGGTCCCTGCAGTCCCAGAAAAACCCAAGTAAAGGTAAAGTATAGTTTTTAATCATTTTTCAGTTTTACAACAATGAAATCACTAAAAAGCATCATTTACAATGAATACATTACTTTGTAGATTGCCCGTGTTGCATAATGATGATGAGCACAATGCCCCATTTGTTCACTGGACAGCCAATGTACAGGTAACAAAATTTTACATTTTGTATTTATGGAAATAAACTTCCTTGTTTTTGGTTCTTAATGGGCTTTTTTATTTCTAAATGAAGGACACCACAGTTTATGGACAAGGAAGAATGTGACCATACATTTACGGGGAGGAGGAATCGTACAATTGTGAAATAATTTTAAATTTAATAGTAATGGTGATAGTAATATAGTTGTACAGAATAGGTTTAACGGTTTTAAAAAGTAATTACGAAATTTTGTCATGTACGCGTGTCATATTGTTAGTGTTGTAGGACTAATGTCATGTCACTTGCAAACCAAAGGTAAATGGGTTTGGTAATTATCTTTGCACTCTACACAATTTGGAGCGGCTATTTTTACCAATAGTAATTTTGAATACTGATGATATCAGTAGAAAATGCTAAAACAATATATGTTTTTAGCAAAAAAAGAATTCATGCAGCCCAATAGTTTTACACACTTGCATTTCAGAGACAGTTTTGTTGTATTTACTACTCATGTTAAAAGTCAACACTTGAGATTACTTGGTATCCATTCGTTAGGTTATATATTAAACACCAGTTATTAGTAGGATTCACTTTCAAAGCATGTTTTTCTGTCTCGTTTTTACCACAGGGAAATGTTGGAATCAAACGTACTGGAATTGTTAACGTATATCAATGATTTTTACAGTTTTTTGACTTCTTGATGCTCTTTGCAAATTGCCAAAAGTTTGCATGTTTTGACAAGTTTGAAATGTCTAATCGTTACATTGAAGTACAGCTTTGATTGTATTGTTTAGTTATAAGAGGGACATTTCACATGAGTATATAGCTGAATTTGAGCTGTTTTTTTGATTGAATTGCTTAGATAAAAGAGGGACATTTCACATGAGTATATAGCTGAATTTGAGCTGTAAAACATGGAAGATATTTAAATTAAAATCAAAGATGGTTTATTTTGGTTCCGGAAATGTAGTTTAGATTAATTGCTATAATTTATGGGCTCCCTTCGGGACCCCATAAAATATAGCCCAACCAAAAAGTTTAATATGTTAATGTATTTATTCGAGTTGTAAATATAATGTTACAATTAATAGTTTTTAATGAGAAGAGCTTAAACTTTATTGAAAGTGAATAACTTAAAAGAAAGTTTATTCCAGTGCCTAAAATTCAAGGTAGAGTTTTAACACATTACAAATATTTGAGTCAGTTCTTTTGCATTTATGCAAAATACATGTTTTATGAATTGTTGATTTTATCTTCATTTCATTGGTTTCGAATCTAAAGTATATGTCACCACATATTTAAATTGATAGAGTAATAGTCACGTTTTAACAAAAACATTTCATTCGACTATCGGATGAATAGACTTGAATATTTTTTCCGCAAATGCCACACTTGCAGAGTGCACATCCATCACATTTATTGGGCTTTTTGTTTACACTTTGTCATAAATAGTTCAGTTGGTAATGTACGCAGTGTAAAAGATTTTCCAGAAAAATTAAATGGACTTTTTTGTTCAATCTGTAACGGCCTTGCATCAAAATCAGAATTTGGTTCGTGATCATGATTAGATTAGACAAAGGAATTATGTAATACGAGTTGCCATAAAAGTCATATTTTTGTTTGCTTTCCTTGACGAAATGGCGCGCTCATTTATTTGAAAGTTTCAATTGAGTGAAATGTATTATTTTGTTTTTGATTTACACTTTCTCATAAATGGTTCAGTTTGTAATTCAGTTTGTAATGTACATGGTTTATAAGAGTTTCGAGAAAAGTTAATTGTAACGCTGTAGTTTTTGGTTCAATATTTAAAAAAATCGACCTGTTCGACCCGTGACCGGTTCGACCTTGCATCAAAAATGGGTTTGTGATTAGGATTAGATTAGATCAAGGATTTATTTATAAACGAGTTACGTTAAAAGTTATATAATGAACTTCTATTGACAAACTCTCATTTTATTTTTCTGTCAAGCACCCTCTTAAAAGTAACTCTTTGAAAATTCTGGTTGGAAATAAAATTGCCTTGCATTGTTTGACATTTGACATTGAATGTTTAGATAAAGTTTGGGTGGTCGGATTCACCAACAATGTAGTCGTGTGAGTTGGCCTTTAAATTTATCATATTTAATTGTTTTATGGTAATAGATGTTTTTACCTTATCAACCAACTTGCAAAGTGTAATTGCTGTGTAAGAGCAATTTAACAAAAAACCAAATGATTTTAAAGTAAAACATCCTCTACCGCATAATATGTCGAGTTGAGAACACTTTTGCGAGAAAAACAGCCTAGGACAGAGATTCCAATGAGATCTTTTGATCGAGATTCTCCATAGTTTGACATTACAAGGTATGTATTGTCATAGGTTAGGGACATAAAAGATGTCAATGTATGGCACCTTTTCATGGTTTGTAATCAACATTATATCAAATTGTGTATTGAAAAAATATGTTTAATGCATCGGTGCATAAAGATATTTAATAATATTGGACTGTGTGTATACTATTATTTGAAATTGTTGATAAGTCTTCAATGGTTTAAAGCTGTTTTAATTCATTAACAATGTAAGTTGGCGAATGAAACGAAAAAAATCAAAACTATGCTTCGACGGCATCATATCATTATGCAATGGGTATTTATGTATAGAAACCATTGAGTTTAATAGTTCAGATAATTAACATGAAATGTTTTAGTTTGTATGAGAATGAGATTCTGATGTGTGAGATTTTGTTCCGAATGAATTAGTCTAATCATCAATCATCAAGTTTATTACTCTATGCCGTTTAAATAGTGTTGCACATTTTATATCCTAGAACAAAAGTTTATAAAATAAGTGTTGACAAGGTATGTCATACTTTTTGTTTAATCGTGTAAAATTACTTTTAATTTTATCATGTAGCTTAAGCATGTTTATACATTTGCAAAAATGTAATTGTGATCGCATTCGTGTTTCTGCTATTTTGGAACCAACGTTCAAGTTTTAAAACGATATTTACCGTTCACACTATAAACCAGAAAGTTTTATTGCAATGTACGACAAAAGAGAAAAATTTCTCACAGATAACGATAAAAATGATCCTTGTATTTTAAATGAATCAAATGATTGTCTTATGCTACTATAATATTATACCAACACTTGTATTTTACTCGTTGAGATTTTCAGCATGCTCTTTTTGCTGCAAAGTTTTATACCACCATTTGTGTGTCAAGCTTGTAATAAAAATATTGTTTTATTGTCATGTTTTAACAGCATGCACATGCTAAATGTATTTTAAAACCTACAATGTATACAAAAGGAATATGCATATTTATCATGTATCTTTTAAACAACCTATGGTGTATTATTTATATGGGCTAAATAATTAAACTCTGGGATGACTGTTGATATTTTAAAAGTTTTTTTTCATTTCATGCAACTCGTGCTATGTAAACAAAAATGTTTTCATTTAATTGCGTCACTACAATACAATGGTTGATTTTTTATGCATCTTGCAATTATTATTTTTAAACAAATCGAGCAAAACTTTTAAAAATGCTTGATGACCTTGACATTTTGAATTGCTGCTAATCTAATTTAAAGCATCTGTCACTTTGTACAAGATGAAATAACAGCACATATTGCTCGCATGGTTTTTGTTATGCAGCGTAGGTAGCTACTTTATTTGCCATCATCGCAGTCACCACCACCACTTATACCATTTACATGAGCATATGTACAGCAATTTTGACTATCACTTACTCGATGATGAGT
>JAQFZH010005146.1:0-10972 GCA_034695485.1 Entomobrya nivalis
TGATGCAAAACAAAACATGAACCATAACATTTTTGCTTATTCATATGAGTTTATTACCCCAAGGGTGACGATAATGACCAAGTGCCTGGGGACTTATATTTGAAACTTGACTTTTTCTTGGTTTATAATTAAACAGATCAAAACCTTTGATCCCGGCACTATTTACATTTTTTACATTGATGAAATTACAAAAGAACAGTCCAAACAGGAGAAAACTAATCATTTTTCTTACAGTTTCCATTGTTCAAGATCTTTAAATTGTAGCAGTTTTAGGTGAGAAAGGCAATCCATGGAGTGTACTGTCGTACGAACCCGAAGAAAAAGAATGTGACTATGTGAATCGGGACGATTATATGGTCATTGGGAATATTGCACTTGAAGCAGGAGAGCTGTGTACCTATTCATTCATTCATTCCTTTTTATTGAAATCAAGCGTTTTTTTTGCAAATGTCACCGGTTCATGAAATTATTTGGAAAATTATGATAAATGACAGTTGCAACCTCTGGCTCTATGTCCTTTGATTTATCTTACTGGATAAATGTCCAGTATGAACCAACGCTATTTAAAGCTTATATACGTTTTGACAATTGGCAAAATGGATAAAGAAACGACAACCATTAAAATGTTAAATTTGTGAAATGATCATTATTATTACTGGAGTAATCTTTCCTACCAAGGAAAAAAACCACTTATAATATACATAGGTAACGTAGAAGGAGTGCTGTTAATTGATAGAATAGCTTAGCTGATTTGCTAGCTAACATGGACATTTCGAAGTCGTTGCAGTTGTCTAGATGTATACAGAATCACGTGCAATACATACAAATAGGACCTATGTATATTGTTGTATGTATGTATGAAAATTTCCAGTAGTGCAATCCAATCCAGTGATCATGGTTGATTCTAAATTGGGTATGGAATAGTATGAAGTACGCATCAAATGGGGTGATTGATGAGGTTAATAGCGCAAATCTGGGGTTTGCATAACCAACTGTGGTCATAAAGTGCAAAATAAAATCATGATATGCTTTTTTATTAACTTTTATTAATATTAACTGACTACAATCATAAATAAAGCATTTTTGACGTCCTTTGTGAGCAGAATAATGTTATGCTAATACAACAATTTTCTCTAACGAAGCAGTCTTCAAAATTTTACAACTGTGAACTGATGTGGACACTGATAGTCGTCACCTCATCATTGCTAATTAGCTTAGAACCATAACATAATTCTCTGCTCGGTTTAAATCTTCGAGTTGGTTCTATAAAATATGTGGTTAAAGTAGCACCCAATAACTGTTTATGGAAAATCGCAATTAAACGGAAAGTTTCGGACTTAAATAAACACATGAAAAATGTTTAACTCAAAAAACTTGCTTCAAATAAAAATACATAGTTCATCCTCCGAAGTTCCTTGCTTCTCAATTTATTTAATTAAACTTTGGAAAGATTCTAGATCAAGAACTTTTCTTTATAATATTTTTAGTACAAAGATAAAACATAATCAGATATATCATCAATGTGACTTGGTGAAAATATGATTTTTGAGCATTTCTAACATTAGTTTTGTTCTACATTACATAAAAAACCAAGTGCATATGTTGCATTCGTCTTGTGAAAATACATTGTAGCGAAAATGCTATCAAACAGTGAAAATTACAAAATGGCAAATTATTTTCTAAAATGTTTAATTTAAAGCCAATGATTAAGGCAGATCGTTGTAAGGCCAGCATACATACATAAATATAAAGGTACTTCTTATTTTTTACTGCGGAAATTTTGGGTTGATATCTTTTTGTGAGGAATGAGCTATACAGAAACTACATTGCACCTAAATAACATTATAATACCTATGTATCATTTCTAAAGCGATGCATAGTAATCAGTTCTCAGCTACTCAAAGTCAGCAAATCTTCTATTTCTGGCCATAGATCATCGCAGTCATCGTTCACTAGAAACTGGTATATAAATGTAGCTTTGGTTCGTTCCACTCTTGGATTAGCTTTGGCATTGTAGTTTTGATCTCGTATCATGACTTTTCCAAATAGTAAAGCTAGAAACATGGAAAAATTATAGCAAAGTTCAACATAAGGTCTTCAGCAAACAGTAGTCATTCCAAGAATTCATTTTTCAACAACTCACCTAAAATTTTCGCATCTAGCCCATTCCTTTCCGAATGATTGAGCAATTCTCTAAGAAAACTTGTAAGGTACATGAAAACATTTCTATGGGCTGCCGGCAACAAGCGTACGAGCTAAAAATGAAAAATACACACTTCAACTTTAGTAGACAAAATGGAAAAAAAACGACTACTTCATTAATTATTAACCTTACTTGCTTGCATGCCGTATAATTGTGAGCGGAATCTAAACACTTGAGATGCATAGCGAAGGGAATAACAGGCTCTGGAAAGGAGTCCAACAGGAGAAGCAACGACTCTGCAATGGAATTCTCATTTCCAGCTAGAAAAAAAATCATCACAATTTGAGTTAGTATATTTCGTACAACTAGGAAACTACCAAGTGATGAGGATTTTGCACCAATATCAATAAAAATGTACATATAGGCATGATATATGAGTCATAAAATTGTACTATTCTTAAACTTACGTAAAGGTGTATTAGGAATGGTGTCCAACCATTCCCTTATCTCTATCATTTCATTTTGTAAACCTGACAGTGTGAATAAGCCATACTTTTCCATGCCTATCTTATGCAGCCTATCAACCAGGAACCACAGCTCCTTTGGAATGTCATACCGATTTACAGGCATTTTACCTTTTTCCTGCAAAGACAAAAAAACAGAGCTCGTAATGACATTCAAGATCGTAAACATTTATCAATGAAAATACATAACGTTACTTACAAGTTCAATAAGTTTGCCTGGAGAAATCATACTTATAGGCTCACTCATGTTAACTAAGGCAGCAATGGAGCATCCAAATACACTTCTTTCAAAGTCTCCAGCCACGGTTATAAAAATATCTTTCCCATTTACTAAATGTAATACTAAAATATCATAAAGCGTGTCTTTTCCCACATTAAGTAGGGAAGCGGTGCGTTTGTCCACACAACACAGGAGCTCCACTTCGCACGTTTCACCTATACAAAAAAATCATCACAAGAGTAAGTTTTTTTCGAGCTATAAAACTGACGAACAAACTAGTTGAAAGCTTTGGACCAAAAAGTTAACAGCTTGTCTACAATGCATTTTACACCACCTACCAGGCATAATAAAACTCCGTACTGGTGTAATATTCAGCCATTCCTTGCAGGCGTAGCTATCATTTAGTTTTTTAATAAACTCCAAACGAACGGGAACTTGGCCTGTATTTGCAACGGTGAAAGTTTTTCGTACAGGTTCCATAAATTTTACCCGTCCAAAATGTATTTCGTTACGGTTGGAATGGGAGGTAACATTTGCGCCAGGTATATCCACGGTCACTTGGGGTAAGTACTCATTCTCTATTCTATCCATTTGCTTAAGTGCCTCTTCATAGGCCTTTCGGTATCTTGTCTGATTAATTACTTTAATCTAAAACAGGAAATCAACAAGAGAATTATTAGGATTTCTAACACGCAAAAATAGAAATTACTTTTTTTTATCGTTTGGTATTCCTGAATGAATTACTTTTGAGCTATAATACGATGAAACGGGTTTATGATCGCTTAATTTGTACTGTGGCTGAGATGTGTAGTCGACCTGTGTTAAGTTTTCCCCTCTGAACAATATTCGATCGCACCAAGCGGGAGCCCTATTCTTTTCGCTGGAATCCCAATTATCCGTGGCAGGATCATACTTGTACGTGGGACGGTAGTTTATAGGTCCCTCAGTGAAGCCGGAAAATACATGGCCTAGTTTCATTTGTTCCTTGAGCTGATCCTGTTCCAAAATAATAGAGTACTTTTCTTTCTCTATCAAGGCTTTCGCTTTGGTGGCATCAATGGTTGCTGGATTGATTCGATAGTTTAAGTCTCCAAACATGAAAATCTGTCTTGGGTGGAGAACGAAAACAATCAGAAAATCTCATTAATATTTTATATTTATCTCGCTCTCATTTTAATAGTTATATAACGAGATCGGAAACGATTAATAGCGAGAAAATCATATTAAAGCATAAAAAAATATTATCATTCGGTTTTGATCTACAATAGCGTATATACTTTATTGAAACTTACTCATGATCTTTTATGTATTTGATTCCATCATGGAGACTGAACGCAAGTCTATTGTAAATCTGGTGGAAATCTTGGTTTCGCCTCTGGAATTCTTCTACATGCGCTGCCAAATGCATGTTCACGAAACATATTGAAGTCTCATTTATTTCCAACCTAACTCCAACTCCACCTTTGTTTCCCTGCAGAAAATAAATATTCATTTTAATCAATTCAGCAAACTGGGTAGAAAAAGTGCAGTCGTGGATGTCGAAGTGGAAGGAAACTCTTCCAGAGCTATTGATTGTATACATTATTTATCTTACCATTCTTCCCAACAACCCAGTCCCAATTTGCTCCGTCACAACATCCCGAAGCTGATCTTTGATTTCATCCTTAACAAAAACCATCAGCATCATACCAACCAATCGTACCAGCTTCACTTGGGAATATTTGGCACCCGGATGTAAACCAGTTCTCACGGAATGGCTATAAGACATGCATATAATATTATTATAAAAAATACATATGTAACTATTGAAAAGTAGAATTTCTGTTTAAAGATAAATCCAATGGAACATTTCAACCCAAGTTTAAAAGTGTTCAGCCAATTCTGCTTAGCATCTCATGCATATAACATTTACGACGGTGTGGCTGAAGTGGAGAAAGTAAAATTACACACAAGACAGCATGTACAAAATAAAATTGTTTCCATCTTCAGGGTAAAATGGGGAAAAAAGGATCAGAGAAAAAAAGAAAGTAAAGTTGTACAAATGCAATTGCATTTTCAATAAACCATTTTTAGTTTCCTTTCCACTTCCACTCTCGAAATACTTTTAATATGAATATATATACGTTTCTGCTGTAGGGGCTTGTGTGCAAAGGCGGAAAAGACAGCTTGGCACGCCACGCTATACTTGCCACACATACATAAAAGAAGGGGAAATGTTCCAAGGGAAAATAGGAAACAACTTTGAGCATCTTTTTCTACAACGACATTTAGAACAATACACACCTCCATTCTGCTTCTTTCGGTGTGTCATTAAATAAAAAAGCTTCCTTGCTCAGGTCCAACTCTTGGAATCCAATTGCGTAAATATCCGGCGGTTCACTGGTTCTGGACAACCATTCCGAGAGAGAGATACTGCCAGGACTTTGTCCATTCACATTCCACGTGGCGACGTAAATAGTGATCCCTTTGAGATCAATGTACTGCTCTTGTTTTTTCTGGAGTTGTAGCCTTATCGCATATTCACGGCCTTTCATAGAGCTCATATCGAGATCATCATCGTCCTTTTCTCCTTCGCTCTGTTAAACAACACAAAAGAGTACAACATATAAAAAACGCAATCACTTTTGTTCTTCAAGTCATATTGTTTGGAAATCGTCTCTTTTCCCACGTCATGTCATAATCACAACAACAGTATCAAGTATATGTATTGTTATTTATTTATACATAGGTAGTACAAACACGAAAAAACGCTTATTAATCATTTAATATGTGTAACATGTAGCAGGAGCCAAGAGCCAGGCATTTTGCTGAGTCACCGCAGGTTTATGTAGCCAAAAACTAGTCATCATGTCATACACTAACTTATGTCATGTCATGCAGGTACTTCATTGATATACAAAGTTCATACTGACTATATAGCTATATTTAACTTGACATCTACACATACAAAAAAGCGACTAGACTTAGTAGACTGTTTTCTCTTAGTTTTCAGACATTACATTGCTAGATGTATTTGAAAACTCGAAAGAAAACAATACCCTTATCACATCTACCAGGAGTCCCCAACCGACAAAAGTTGATTCCCTTTTGACACTTAATTATAGCATGTGTACAGCATCATAACATAAATTGTGATGCACTGAAAACTTTTTCTCTGTGGTGCAGATAGTTTTCACCGTCACAAACCCCTAACTACTTGCTTGCCGGACTCGAGTATAACTAAAAAACTCAGTAAATGTGAAAGTGGTGATTTCAACATCATCCTACATCCTACGTATATATGAGGATTTCTCAGCAATTCCCTTCTGGAAAAAAGTTCGTGCAAAAAAAATCAGAAAACTTTTAAAATGGTTTTAAACTTTTGTCCAGTTCATTCATATGATATTTCATAATATTCAAGATATCTATAATACATTTCAGTACAAGGTGAAAGATTTTTCAAGAAATTGGCTAAAAGGGTAATTGGCCATAACCAAATCTTCCTAACTTTACGACTGTGCTGGTTTGTGGTGAAAATCACAATTTTATGACTTTCACGTTGTACCTTAGCTAGCTGCACAAATTATTAAGCTCGATGAACCTACATACATATGATGAAAATAAATAGGGTTTTTGTATAAAGGATAAGTTATCCAGTTACTTATGCTTACTTACGTACACGACACCAAGGCTTTGGCCGAATGCTTTTAATCCAACTAAATATTGGCATTTTTATGATTTCCGTGTTTCGTGAAGACAAACCAAATCTTCAAGAAATCCATCTCTCAATCTTCAAAATCAGTAATTTTTAAATCTTTAAAATTTCCAATTTATTAAAACAAAATGTAGCTTTAAAATTATTTTTAAATAAAAATTAAGCATATGTGCAGTAATCATTGGCGACATTATCCATGATAGACACTAAGCTTATAGACTGCGACTATTTTTGTTAATAATTTTATGAATTCAAATCTTCCTTGTCACGATGCTAAGATGTTTCATGCCGCTCAGCTAAGTGTATTGGCGTATAACAAAATGTATTTTGGGCAACAACTGGCAAATATGGCACCTATAATCAATATTGAAAATAGATAGAAACTATCCAATTCGGTGCATATTATGATTTGATTAACCCATGTATTTTGACTACCATTTTTAATTCATATACAAGTAAACCATGAAGATTATAGTATATTACACATCATTAACTAAAATTTATATTTTACTCTAAAAGCTTACATCTTCCAACAACACCTCGTGAGTGGATCTGGTTAAGTCTGAATCCATGATACAAGAAGCCATTAGCAAGATGCAAAGAATGGTTTCTTTTCTACTTTTAAGGTACAAGATCAAAGTGGTTCACAGCAAAATGGAAATTAGGTATAGGAAACGAAGATGAGGGGGTAAGTTAATGAGAGAGAAAAGAGAATTCTCAGGAGTCAGAGGAGAATAAATCACACAATACACACGGCACACACTCTACGCTTCAATCAAAACGGCGGGTCGGTATACAGACAAATCTTTCTATATACTAGATAATTTACATAGTCAAGGTAAATTTCCATACGACAAACGAGTTGAGTTACAGCTACAACATATCATCAACAAAACTGTCCTCCGTATGTCATCTTTTCAAACGGGTAAAATCTGTTTTACACTGCACAGCAGACAAATTCAACAGCACATGCATCTCTTTTTGTGTCATTTTCCACGAATGCTTACGCATTCATCATATTATATGCATGTACCTTATAATATTATCGTAAACTGGCTTGAAATAAAGTAAACTTTGAAATAAAATGGAATTTTTCATGCTACTTCCCCAAGCAGCTTTTCAAAACTTGAAATGGAATTACTCTTCATTCATGACGCATTATATCAATAGACAAACTTCACAAAAACTTTTTTTTCTTTTAGGCATAGCGTAGAAAATTTCCTAACAAAGTGGAATATTTTTTTCTCCCTCTCAAATTCCTATCCAATATACACCCATACATATAACTAACACGCTTATGTTCCAATTGTTTCCCTCATTCCTCCCACACCCCAAACACTAAAGAAAATCACTGTATCAAATTGGAAATGAAATTGGCCGTGATTTCACAAGGGATCGTGTATGGCACAACGGCACAGAGACCAGGCACAGCGCAACATAAAAGAAATCTTTTCATGTGTGCATTATATATATGAACACGTGTACATCAGCTTTTCACAAATTCACTCTTTTAAACACTTAAAATCCTTTTCTTCAAAAGGCATCTTCCTTTTTTCTTATTCAACATTCCAATTTGCCAAATGGCAATCAATGCCAATGTCACTGTCACTAATTTAATAATACTATCTTATTCTCCTGTTCTTTTGTCATTTATCAAGAGGAAAGGCAACAGACACAGAAGACAACAGACTCCCTTCTCTAAAAATATCAGCACTAGCACTCTACCATCTGCACTTCATATTGCCTCATTGTTTCAGCTATTCCATTCATTCCAGCTACTTACTGTACGTTTGTTACACCAAAAGACTTGATCCTGTACTGAAAATATTTTGCATCTTTGCTATTCTGTCGCTTTAAGATTTTTTTGCTAGTTACATTGTTGATGTTAACCTACACGTACAATACTGATATCATGAATGATATCATCACACACGGCACGGCACATATCATATCAGGCCATGGCTCCATGGATTCCCCATGTAACGTGAACTGATTGGGAGTCTGACTTCATCGCAGAGTAGCACAAACTCACAAAAAAATCTGATGCGATATGCATACTTTTTATTTTACAGCACACCACCACATGCACATGTCATCATAATAATCTACGTGCTACGTATGTAAATGCTTACGCAATGGCTATTAAACAACAGCGATACAGCGAGACGCAATGATCATCATGATATAATGATCATCTCTCTCCATCTCAGTTTTTTTACTAGTTGGTTGCTTGACTTTCGGAGTTTCTTTTTGCATGCAGCACATTATTATTATTACTATGTAGAATATGGCTTATGGCTTTTGGACGGACGGCAAGCTAAAATTCGTAGTTTTTTTTTGTACTCGGGAAAAAGTTTTCCCTTTGGATTACTACGACAGACGACAGAGTTCATACAATAGCAAACAATGGAGATTTATCGGACCGCAAAAAATCAATGTTGTTCTTTTCAAGCTTGCCATTCATAACTTTATTTTCTCAGTCTAATTCAAGTCCTTCGCATAGCCTTGATCGTATTATGATAGCAATTTTCATGCGAAAGAACAACAGTGAAGAAAAAACAGCAGAACACGCTAGCCAAGTCGCAGCCGTCACGTCACAATCAGCAAAATGACAACGATCATGATATTCCAGTCAAGTCAGTACCCACAACCTTTGCTATATGGTAACATGTGCTGTCACTGCACTCACTGCCTGTCTGCACTGAGACTTGAATCCACAAAATCCGGAGACTTATAAAAAAACTTGGCGTATTCAGAAAATGACGAAAATCGGCATGTGTTTTTTGCTACAGTTACAGTTGCACAGTAAAACTTTTTCAAGTTTTTATTCTCCAACTGTGTTTGCATATGAAAATGTGTGGCGACTGGCGAACTAATGTAGAAAATGAGAGAGTGGACCAGACTGGTCGGAGGCAATAAAATTCATGGTTGCATTGCATGTATTGTATATTGTATATGGACACGACTAAACTATGCACTACTGTGAGTGGGCACAAATCTACACAGTTTGAGAATTTTCATTGCAAAATACCAAACGAGACGACTAGTATAAAGATAAACTTTTAACAAGAAATTGAACTTACACTTGTTCGTAAAAACTGTTCGTCAAGATGATGAGGAGCAGCACGACCGGCTGAAAGAGGAGTTGCGGTCGGCTGAGTTGTAGTAGACAAATAAGCGGAAGTTGTATTGGTCCTGTTGGTGGCTGAGCCAATACTACTACGAATGCCACTGTTTTGGGTTGCTGTTGTGGAAGTTGAGGAGGAATTGGAGTTGTTGAAGTAGTTGCTTGTGGAGTTTCTCACGAGATCTTCATAGTATGCCAACCAAGGGAACGTTGAGCTGCTGGCTGGTGATGATGCTGCTTCGGGTGATATTGTTGTGGTGGTAGTTGTACTAATGTTGCTCCTATCTGTTCCTACTGCTGATGATGACGCCAAGTTAGTACTTGTGGCAACTGCAATTTATGAAGGAAGGCCATTGTAGAGAAACACATTTATATTCTTTTAGTTTTAGTAATGTACATTACACAAACATGTTGATAATGATAATGATGCACGATATCGTATCATAGTAAACTTGCAGCAAACGCAGACCATCAGCTAACATCATTGCTTTGCTTGCGAACATTATCATGAGTAGCATCACAAATGAGCTTATTAAAAGTTTAAGAATGGACTATTATGTCCATGTCCATATATCTCACAACAGTATATGACCTCTTTGAAGGTAAAGTGAAATAGAAGAGATAAGCCAGGCGAGCGGTGGAAGAGTTTCACGTAATCAGAGTTCAAAGAGTGCTCCATCCTCTGCAAGCATTTCACTCTGTTCATATGAGTTCATCAGCTAATTAATTCAAATGTCTAATTCTCTTACGTCAAAGCAAAGTTTACAATTTTTCAAGAATGCATGAAAGAGAAATGAGACAGGGAGTGGAGGACAACAAAAAGTGGGATTTGTGCAGAAAAGAAATAATTAATGGTAACATGCGTAGTAAGCTATAAAGTAGTTTTTCTCTGGTTTAGTTTATTCAGCACTTACGATAATGATACGGGAGCTAATTTGTGTTTTGCCCTTATTAGCTGTATACTGAAATGAGGAAATTGTAGTCTACTGAGTACTAAGAACAAGTAAGCAGGACCAAGAGGAAACCATATTGCACCAGCAGTGATAAAAAAGTGATTCCAGATAATAGGTCTTGAACAACCACAAAAACAAAACCGCTGAGTATTGCCTTGATAATTTTATGTACATATAATTAAAAATTTATTATTATAAGTTGGCTTTTACGATGCTTAATACTCACAACCAGTGGCAAAACCCGTGACCCATCAATTGAACAAAACGATTAAAAAGCCGTATATTTTTTATGCATACCCTTAACTGCATAG
>JAQFZH010005147.1:0-10971 GCA_034695485.1 Entomobrya nivalis
ATATTAGAAAAATCACAGGGCTGTAACTAAATAAAATGTAGTTTTAATTGTACGGAGCTGAGTTTTAAGCAAGGATTTTAGTGATGTTTATACAAATGCGAACTTTAGGATTCAGAGTTTATCCAGTGGCTTACACAGAAGTACATGCAATGAATCGGTAAAAGTTTGAACATAGAAAGTAGTTAATATGACAAAAAAATATCAATAAATTTTTTCCAGGAAGTTCCTATTGTAATTTTAGATGAGCATTTTGATTATAAACTTAATTAATCAAATGTAGAACAAAAACAAGTAGTCTCTTGTTATTTTTTTTTGAAAATAAAGCTATTTCAACCGGATATTTGGATATATAGTGCGGCATTTCATTATTCTCGATATTTCCAGAAAGAAATTGTTTTAGTCGTCAATAAATTGTATAAGCAAGAGACAAACAGTTATGCTATCAAAATCCTAATTTAAATTCCAGTTTTTCCCAAGTATAGGATTCAAGTTATTTTTAAGACGTAGAAAACCGGAAGCCATTAATTCATTTAAGCACTGAATTTATAAAACGTATCTGCACGTAATGAAAATAAAAGTTAAGAAATTTTGTCAGGTAGATCAATGGTGTCGGATTTCTATGGTTAATATAAAAATCAAAAGAAGTATTGATGCGGTTTGTAATTTTATAACACTTGGAATTCGTCTTCTACTTGGAGCTGTTTTAATACCATTTTAATGTCGCTTTACTTTGGCGCTTCTGACAGCCGGTCTTTTCCCCCCTCTCTCTCCAAATTTATTATTTTATTTTATTCTATATTTTATTCTATTCTGACCCAAAAATTCTAAATTTTTGACAACATGGCCCCTATTCACCGATCTCTCCTGTGGGCTAAAAAGAATCATAATCTTCCACCGTTTTCAGTGATTTTGACACTGAAAAGTTTAGGTATTTTTCGTCGTAGAGGTAAACAGGCAGGCAAGACAAAAAACCAAACAAACCCATCCATATACATGGAGAGATACATATTCCCTTCTGTGTATTTGAATAATGCAACATCTGTGAATAACAAACTAGATGAACTTGCAACTGTTTGTGACAATTTAAAAGTGCCAGTGATTGCAATCACAGAAACTTGGGAAAACGAACATAATAGCATCAGTTTACCTAACTACACCTGTGTCTCTTCCCCTAGCACTGGCCGTATCGGTGGTGGCGTTGCAACTTATGTTCGCGACACAATTAGTGCTTTCAAATTAAATATAGCCCGGCCCACCTCATCTGTTTTTGACTGTGTATGGGTTTATATTCGACCCAAAAAACGTCCCAGAAGTATTAGTGGCATAGTCATAGGCAATTCTTATCTTCCAGCTGGGTGGAAGCCTGAGGAGGGGAAACAATTTTTCAATTTATTTGCCAATCGCTGGACACTATCAAGAATTTATATCCTGGAGCTGGAATTTTACTAGTTGGTGATTTTAACCGGTGGAACTGTAAAATTCTATGTAATATGTATAAACTGAGACAATTGGTCAACTTTCCAACATATTTGAATGGCTCAACTGAAACAGTGACTCTTGACTTGATAATGACCGACATGCAGAAATTCTATAAGGCACCTCTTCCTCTTGCCCCTTTGGGTAAAAGTCATCATGTTTCAATTTTATTGAAAGCACACGAAGAGATGAATATTGTCGTTCGTCAAAAAACTAAAATCATGCACCGCCCACTATCTGCCAGTGGATATGATCACCTTTGGTCCCTCTTACGGAACGAAACGTGGGAGGATATTTTAAATGCCTCCAGTTCAAACAGCAAGGACATGATGTGGCATAATATTATGCACGGTTACATTAACACTTGTCTTCCAACAAGAGAAAAAATGATTTTTGACAACGACAAGCCGTGGATGACAACAGAAATTCAACAATCAGCTCGACTCAAGAACAAACTGTATTCCAAGAAAGATCCAAAGTGGAAATGTGAAAGTAGGAAATTACAGCGACTCATTAAATGCGCTAAACGTAATTTTCGCAATTCACTTTCAAAAAAATTATTAAAAACTGGCGACCGCGAGTGGTATAAATGTGTAAAGAAAGTGTTGAGTGGCCCTACCAAATCAGTTCTTAATAGAGTAAAATTAATTGAAGGATTTGATGGTAAAAGTGATATTGAAGTTGCAAATCAAATCAACCAGCATTTTTCTGCCATCACTAATACTACCACTCCGCTTGTACGGAAAGATCTACCCTGTTTTCTACCATCATTACAAAATCCAATATCAGTGTCAATGGAGGATGTGTACATTCGTCTAAAGAAGTTGAATATTCACAAAAGTGCGTCACCGCAATCCATTCCATCGACAATACTTCGTGAATGTTCGTTGGAGTTGTGCTACATAATTAGTCACATCCTCAATTCATCTTTTGAGACCAGTTGTGTACCTGATTCCTGGCGCCAAGGATTTATCGCAGCTATTCCCAAGGTCCCTTCAGTGAAATCACTAAACGATTTGCGACCAGTTGCTGTAACTAGCAATATTGCTAAAATAACTGAGTTCTTCATACATAAGCAACTTATGAGTTCCATTGTCCCTTTCATTTCCCCTTTACACTATGGTGTGCTACCCATGCTGTCCACAAGTCACTATTTAATTAAGATGCTGGATTTTGTTTTGAGTTCCCTCGACAAAAAATCTACACCGGCAGTTCTTACATTACTGGATTGCCAAAAGGCTTTTGACTTGGTTCACCACAGCGTTATTATAAACCGACTAATTGGGATGGGAGTTAATGGTTACATTGTGAACTGGCTGATCAGTTTCTTAAGTAATAGGACTAATTGTGTGCGTGCTGGAAAAGTAATGTCATCCTTCCTCCCAATGAAAGGAGGCTTGATCCAGGGCTCGCTCAATGGTCCTTTGACCTTCATTCTAATTTTTGACCCCTTCTTGCAGCATTTACAACAACTTAGTGGCAAAATCTTGAAGTATACGGTTTTGTAGATGCCACGGCGGCTGCCATCGAGACTTCGATTTCCTCACCAATTACATCTTTAGTTTTAAAAGAAGCTCCACTAGCAGCTGAAAATATTAAGATGAAATTGAACGCAAAGAAGACTCAGCTGCTCGTAATTGATTTCACCAGAAGCAAGAAAAGCCAAGAGTGGAATTTCTCTTTGGAGGATACACCTGTGGATGTGGTGTCATCAACACGTTTACTTGGTGTTATTTTCAACAACAAACTTACATGGGATGACCATGTAAGCACTATTGTAACAAAAGCTTCTAAAAGGTTATGTTTCCTCAGATCCTTACGCAATCTTGGGTTTAGTAAAGTGGAACTCATTCTACTATTCAAGTCATCAATTATCCCAATTTTGGAGTATGCGTGTCCAGTTTGGAGTCCTGGCCTTACAGTGGCCCAAATTGAAAGTATCGAGCGTGTTCAATGGAGAGCAGTGCAGATTATATGCAACAAAAGAATCAAATTGGGATCAACCCAATATGAAGAAGCGCTAACAAACTGTGACCTTACTTTGTTATCCACAAGAAGAGACGAGCGGGCGTTTGCTTTTGGGCTATCCATATTTCGCAATTGGTTACCACCTCTAAGCTCCGGAAGTTCACGATTGCGTAAACACAATCTCATCATTCCTGTTAAAACAAGAACAACCCGCTACCAAAAGTCACCGATACCTTATTTTGTGGAAATAATTAATGAAAAATTTAAAATATGTCCTGAATTGTTCATTTCATTAACGTCCAATACATAATATCTGTTTTAACTTGACTTGTATCTATAAAATGTATTAATTTATTATCATTTGGCATTATTCTGTAATAGTTCTTATGACGATGCTGAGCCCTTCAATCATTATATTTGTAATGTATTGCCGCTTGTATTGAATAAATAAATCTAAATCTAAATTTAAAATGT
This sequence comes from Entomobrya nivalis, assembly GCA_034695485.1. Lineage (NCBI taxonomy): Eukaryota > Metazoa > Arthropoda > Collembola > Entomobryomorpha > Entomobryidae > Entomobrya > Entomobrya nivalis. The sequence goes on from JAQFZH010005147.1 coordinate 3,919, forward strand.
TATTATAAATATGGTTTTAAAATCTGCATAACATATAACTAGACTAACATGTCTGAGTCTTATTATTTTTATATTATGTGCCGTTTAAAAATAAACGATCGTTTGGCAAGCGGGTCTTGAGTTTTTGCTTAAAATTTTCACACCTTTGTCAGAAGGTATTCGTCTGTTTTTACCAGACTGAACAATTCATAATAAAAGATTAAACGGGAAAAAGTTCAATGCAAACTCATTTGACCTTACTCAAGTGATCATTAAGCTAATCTATTAGGTCTGACATTTTTTGGTTGTTGGTCGTCCAAACAGTTGCGATTTTCCATGACTTTCTTTATCTATAAACACGTCTCGATCTTTTGTAATGGTGTCGTATGTTCATGACTCTTTATAAATCATCATAACTCCAGTCTTTTTATACATCAAATCTCGTCTTTACAGTGCTGGCAGAACAAATGGCCAGTCTCACGAATAAATCGGTGGTATGGACTTCGAAATCTGAAACAGCCTCGGCACTTCATCCCATCAAATATAATACGATGATCACATTTCACCAAGCTAGAAATGGTAGCCTTCCTGTCAATCTTTAAGAATATATTTTAGTTGCAATTTTATAGTTGCTGGCTGCTGGAATTTTTTTAGGGTGTTGGCTGATGATTTATCTGAAGCCATTTATTTAGAAGAAGTTGACTTCATTAGCGATAAATAGACATTATTTTATTACTCTTTACTCTGGTAGGGGTTGGACTTGAGGGAGTAGCAGCAACCAACTCACCCACCCCACTAACGCCACGAGATCCCATAAGAACCCCCACGGGATCATCACTCCGGGATATCCTCTCCCAAATGAGCCTTTGCCAGAGTTTTCATTGCCCGCATTGCCGTTCCCATTTCCAGTTTTCCTTCCATTATTACCGTTAGTACCGTTGGGGCTTTCTACGCTGCCAGTACCCCTGATAATCGTCTTTTGTGAAGCGCCTCATTGCCATATCACGTTCCATTTGCAGCCTTGCCGTGTCTTCGTCAGTTCCCAGGAAATCAGGAGACAGTGCCTTATTAACGGTCATTAGAATTTCAATGGAATCCTCCATTCGTACTAAGGCAGCTATTTCCAAGCTGAAGCGTCAAAGACTCCGTCGGTGACTTGTATGGTACTTCGCCAATTTTCCTACAAATCAGTCCATATGCTGGAGTCACGTCTAAAATGGAAGCAAATTTGATAATTAAAAAATTAATTCACTTTTATTTCCAAGTCCGCAAATCCCATCGACACCATCATCTCTCAATCGCCAGACCCCAACAACCATTCCAACTAAAAATTGAAATCGAATAATTCAAAAAAGTATCAATAGGTATATAGCAAATATTTTTTGCTGAATCCCAAATCCCAAGCCTTCATTTTCATTAATATAAAAAGTTCGTCATTTCTTTACAATCCTCAAACCCAATCAACACCATCCTCTCTCAATCTCCAAGCTATAAATTCCGATCTTAACCAAAAAAAAAATTTAAAAAATTAATTTTCATATTAAAAAAACACCAAAAAATATATTAAAGTTAAATTTAAATTCTTGCAGCTGATAATATAGGTTTTGACTCGATCGAAAGTAAACTCTTAATCCAATCCAGATGACGGATGATGATAAGATCTAAGATGATATTGGATTCCGAGCTATTCCTGGAAGCTTTCTCAATACCTTCTGCATTTTCTCTTTTTAATCCCATAAGAACCCCACGCAGGGCAGCCTTACCCTGCGTGGGGAAACCCACCTCCACGAGATCCCATTACAACCCCACGCAGGGCAGCCTTACCCTACGTGGGGAAACCCAATGCACATACCCATTGATTAGTTTTGGAAAGTGGCTTCCAGAGAAATTAATCCAGAGCTGGAGAAGACTAATTGCTAACGGAAATTATGTCTGGACCGGAAAAAAGTTGGATTGTCAACATTTTAATTAGAATTACTGTTTTGTGGTTATTTAGTGGAGAATTGGAGGAGGACACTTGGTGAAGCTAAACAAGGGACTACACAGTGACGAAGTTGAAGAAGAAAGTCACGGAATATGGATTCGCAAAATCCGCATCAATCAGGTTCAAGGGGACGTGCTATAGAGAGGTCACGCGCAATTTAAGTGCTCTTATCTGCTCACAGGGCTTCAAATATTTGTAACTAAGGAGTCGCCTACGGACTCACTGATTTTTCATTAAATGTAGGGAAATGCCAATTATGAAGTGACTTTGAAGCCCATTCGGGATATGGAGAACTCAGAGAATACTGTCTTTCAGTTCTTCAATATCGTCGTAAGGACAAGAGGAAGTCATTTGACATTTTTATGGAGATATTTAGTGCTTGCATTTCGTAAGTCTCATATTGCCCCTAAAATGCATCTGGTCAAAAATTGGTTATGATTTTGAAATCATTCAACTGATGTTCATAAATTTCGCATAAAATGAAAACGATGAGATACTATTGAGAAACGCAAAGATGGTCTGTGAGATGGTGGAACGGGGGGCCAATTAAACAAAGTGCTTAGCCATATTTTTTTTGTAAATACAGAGGCTTTGCATCTTTACAGTACTCAGTCTGTTGTAAATGAATATAGATACTGCTTCGATGACAATTTTGACAAGCCCAAGTTGCTGTGGACAGGTTATCGAACTCAGAACAGCGGAGTAAATGAGAACGATTCAAAACGTGGCTGAACAAGTAGGGAAACTCTTCGAACAATCCCTAACGCTGGATATAGTGATACTGGTTCGTCGTACTTCAAAACGATGCTCCATTCTAAAATCCCAAAACTGAACTGATGCTTGTGAAAAAGTTCAGGATCAACAAATCCAGACAGGGGAACACGGAAGTGCAGACTAATGACTACTGAAAATCACAATAAAAAATGTGTGATTATGACAAGGGTAATTTCACAAACGATCTCAGCAACACCACTGACTACATCCAAATTTTGTGGGGTACATTGAGATTCCACATATATTGAATTCAGTTTAGCCAAAGCTCAGTAGAATTGTGACTCCGAAGAAATCCATTTGTCTGCGATTGATCAGTCTGAGTTGCGAACAAATGAATTGCAAGCTAACTGGCTACCTCCTTCCGAAGTTCGGGCAAGAAGTTTATCATCTCCAAATTTGGCCCACAATTGCTCTAGGCCCTGATCATGATGTGCTTCCCTACTCAATATTTTAAAACAGAACTAAGAAAAAATAAAGATTTGATTTCCACTTCACCAACTGTCTAACTTAGTCATCGTAAAAGCGCTTCTTATCAATTTTCTCGCTCACTAGTTCTACCTTAAATCTACCCTTACCTGCCACAACTACATATTGGACAAAGACAAAGTCCCATTCAAGCCTACCGAGCACCTCAGTCCAATTTTAACATCGCTGTTATCAACTTTTGGTAAACCAGTTTTAAAAGTTTCTAGTTCCCCTTGCCTCGCTTGAAAACATTTTATGCTTGCTCGACAAGAGCATGTAAATACAATTGGGTCCGTGAACTGTCTTATGGCGGCTTGAGGCCTAGGACGTCAGAAAGTAAGCGTTATACATTTGAACCACTGCTGGACATCCAGCAATTACATTATTCAACTTAAAACAATATACAGCAAAGAAAAGTTAAATATGGTTTTTGCTTCAAAGTTTGCTATGAGTTTGGAAATGGACCTTTTCTTGTATCCTTAATTCCTGCGGACACTTAAATATCTTCAATCAAATCAAAACGTTGCCGTTTTTACTTGCCTCCTAAAGCACACAAAAACTAGCGAGATGACTTGCCACAATAATCTTGTAACGTTGAACATATTTGGAAACGCTTCTTCACAATAATCTAGAGTCCTTCTGATTGACTACTGAAGCATTACTTGATCATAATGGATTCTTGTGAATTTTTTTTCACTCAATTCGGTTTGGTAGTTTTTCATTGTCGTCATTTTTTCGCTTTGGCCTTACTATTCCAATGTTTCTAATGATTGCTAAGTAACTTACCAACAAAATGTCGAAAATAAATAAGTCCACATTAGCTCATTTCTTTAGTCTCCTGTTTCTATGGAACCAATAAATTAGGATCATTCGTCTCAGAAATGGATGAAGCTAGAGTGGCCATAACCCTTCGAATGGCCGGCCAGAAAAATCGTGCACATATTTCAGCATATACGAGTATGAAATAATTTTTTTGTAAGATGAAAATAATGTTCTGAAAAGATGCATGCAGAAGTAATTTTTGAAATATAAATAAGTACACAATTTTTTATGGTTTTATTTTATCCAATTATCCGACGAATTATTCGAATATTTATCGTTAAGCTTATCGTTGTTTGCATGTATATATTTGTATAATGTATTCTTGTAGCATAGTCAACTTGCCAGCAATTAGGATCAAGTTGGATTAAATATTTTACTAACATATGAAATGAAGACCATCAAAAGCTTACTAGTTAAATACTGCACGGCATAACAGAGTATTTTAAAATACATGAATGCCACAGAACTATATTCAGCTAAAAATCCCACCAATCCAACAAGCAGACCAATAGATAAAACTATAAAAATAACTAAAATATTACCGCTCATTTTTGGTTTGTCTAGAGATTTTCTCATTTCTATACCAGTAATCGACCCGGTTTCTCCAACAAAACGTTGCCACCACTCTAGCACGCCAGACGCTTGCAAACCCTGCATTCGTTTTACTATATAGTGTGGCACAATGCCCTTAAAATGGAATAAGTAATATACATTGAAATATGTTTCGCTGCTAACGCTAAGGTGTCTACCAAGCTGTGTTCGATTTCTTGAAATACGTTGTGCATACTGCCGACATAAATATGTAGGTAGAAAAAGGGCCACTTTGTTGCAATTGTTTAAAGTACTAAATAATAGTTTAGTTTCTATTTCTCTGATATAGGTTTTTAACTTAGACACGTCCTTTTCAAAATTAACAGATTTGAGAGACAAATACTTAGTTATAGCAGCATCAAAAATAGCGTATATTTTATCGTGTAGTTTTGTTCCTCTGAAAAGTTTGTGAGTTATTGCTGAATCGGGACCCAGCGAATCTAGCGTAAATATTTCACTTAAAATCTCTACCCTGATTAAATCCATCTTATCATACGAATGAGGAAATAGTGTTACATGAAAATTCTTACGCAAACTCTTCATGTCTAGTGCGCTCAAATTTAGGATTTCAAAGGGCTTGTACGCGTTAATTGATTTTGATCTGGTATAACTAGCAAAGTTGTCTTGCATTAGTTCCTCTATTGTTTTATATGGTTTTGCCTCCCGTTTTTCAACTAATCTGTACATGTTATCGCTTTTGTACGCATTGGTGATTACAATTGCTGCTAAGCTACATGCAGTAACAACGATACGTAATCCCATTTGTTTAAATAAGGCATTCGTAAATGCAATGTCTTGACCAAGTAGTAGCCTTGCTATGAGTTCAAAATTTTCCAGATATGACCAAATATTCGTAACGGTTGCCAGACCAAAATAGGTTGGAGTAACGCTAAAGAAAACCACCGTTGCAATCAAAATGTACCAAAACTTGTCTTCATAGACAATGATGAGTTCATGAAAAGGAAGTGAAGGAAGGTCTCGTTGACCACAACTTACAAATCTTAAAACGTTTACCGTATTGTTTATGGAAAGTGGCATTGCGCTAAGCGTAGATTTTGTTGCGGTATGTATATCGGACACAAACACAAATGGGGCAGGACACAGTTGATTTTTAGCGTCGATGACAATTTTGTCGTTTACGCAGAGTTTATTTAATTTTTTATCTATTTGAAAGCTAAAGTTTTTAAAAAGTGATCGGATTTCGTGAGCGTAAGCGTGCGAGAGTTTGTCTGGGACCGATTTAAAAGGAATTCCAATGCGAGTTCTTTTCAATGAAACGTAGTTTCCACAATGATAAAACTGTTCGTCAAACGAATCAAAGGTGAATTTTTGTACATTCCATTTACGTAGCGGTATAAGCTTACTCAAGTCAGGAAATCCGACTTCATGTTTAACAGCAGCGTCAATGAATGTTGAAATATTGTATACTTGAAGACCATAATGGCTTTTATGCTTTTCACATGTTAGGCACAAGTAGGAAATCAGAGATACATTTAGTGTCGGTGTATGTCCATTCGTATAAGGTAGAAGCACTGCAGCATATAAAATTATTCCATGTGACATTGTCCAATATTTAAAATCTTTGTATAGTTGGGAGTGTCCCACTTCAGCAATACTACTGTAGATATTTTTATTTGTTGGAAATACTTTCAAATTTATGATGATGCAAAACGTTGGGTTAGCAGAAGGTAGTGTGTATTGAAACTTCCAGTTAAAGTTATAACCAAAGACGGGAGGCCAGAAACGTTCACCGCCATACTTAGTAAAACTTCTTTCGATTTTTTTATCTTGTATTGGCAAAAATAAGGATATGTGTGCTTGAATACTCCAAGGTTTTGAACGAGATGTAAATATGACTCCATTCAATCTTACACAGTAATCGTTTTGAAAAATCCGATTTGGATCATCTAGTCCAAAAAGAAGTTTGCTAGCGAAACATTTTATTTCCATTGTAGAAACAGTTTTATTTATTGATGAAACTATAGGATTTAACCAAATAGTGCTGACATGCTTCCTATATTCCACATATTCGAAGGAAGCTTGCACTATTTTCGTAGTACGATTGGATACTTGGTTGGTTCAATATTTGCTTCCCGAAAATTGTCTATGACGACAAGTGCTGGTTGGATGAAAATTGCGTCCAATAACTCAGGTAGGTGTATTTTCGGCAAATCTTTAGAGTAATTGTCGACATTTGTTGAATTTACTTTATTTATTTGCAGATAATTCTGAGAACTATTTATGAGGATAATTTTTGTTAAAACTAAAGCAATTCCAACTGATTTTTTTGACATTTTTACTTCAATCGGTTTTTCAAAAAAAGGAATTTTAAGTATTTGTATCGTGAGACAAAAGTTTAAACAAAACGATGAAGCTTTTATATTGGAAGTTGGAATTAGGTACAAAACTTATACAATCTGAACAATAATGGCATACAC
>JAQFZH010005148.1:0-10971 GCA_034695485.1 Entomobrya nivalis
CACTTCATTGTAACAAGCAGGAAGTTTTTGGTTTGGGCACTCATATTTCCTGTTCATTAGAGGTTGTCCTTCCCTTCGTGCCTTTTGTATGTAGATTGATTCCTTAATGATTCGTTGCATCATGCGTTGCTCTTGGTCTATGATTTTTGCCCGATCCCAAAATATGGAATGGGTTTCATTTGTATCGTTCCAAAAATGTTCAGCAACTGCGGATCTTTCGGTGTCAGCGTTTTTTGTGGAACGTTTATGCTCATCAAGTCGATCCTGTATATTTCTGCCAGTTTGTCCTATGTATTTTTCACCACACGAACATTCAATCTGATAGATTCCACACCGGACGCAAGGGGTTTTATCTTTGTAAGTTGATAATAAGCTTGACATTCGTTGGTGTGGAATGTAACCTGTTGGGTTCCCTAATTTTCTGCTTATTAGACGGACGGTTTGTTCTGTTAGTCCAGGAACATAGGAGAGTATTACTCTTGGCTGGGTTTCCAAATCAATTTTGGGATTTGAAAAATTGTCGATTATCCGTTTGGTTTGTTTTTTCACCCATCCTCTTGGATATCCGTTTTTTCTCACCAGTGACTCTTCAACGTATTTGATTTCCTCCAATAAATATTCGGGACTACAAATCTTCAATGCACTTTGAATAAGAGTGTTTACTACAGTTATTTTATGTGCACGTGGGTGGATAGATTCCCAGTCCAAGTATTTATCGGTGTGGGTTTTCTTTCGGTAAACTTTGAATTTTAATGATCCTTCATTTTGTTTCATGATAAATAATTAGAATCTTTTTGATCAATACTTGATCAGCATTTATGAGCTTTTAGGACTTATTACGAACTGAATCAGTAAAAATTAGTCATATATAATAACACATACATGTAAGCACATTCTATGTTTTTGGCTTGGAACAACAACTGTGGGGAAAGCTACAGGAACGTTTTCCAGAATTATAACTTGGCCAACAGGGTTGAAGTTAAATATCAAGTTTTCAATGCGACTAAACAATTAGGAACTAGTGACAAACTTTACTATTATTCTTAATAAAGTACAAACGCGTACATAGATATTACTGCAAAAATCGAAGTAAATGCAAGTGAAAAACAAGTACTTAAACCCATCGTGTTGAAATTTAATCCAGAGTTAAATTCAAATCTATCCTAACCATAAATTATCGTCGAGCATTTAATTGTTTTGATTCACACAAAAAACGTCAAAAACTGTTGCTGCACCGAAATCTCAAATATTACGTTTCCAAATTTGACTGGCTTAGAGTTATTTTATTAAGACCGCACCAAACAGAAATGTTGAACCCGTGAAAGCTAATCTAAACAAACTTGTCAAATAATCCATCTTTAAAAATGAAAAGATTTGTAGCAATTATTTTAATCCAAATTTCCCCATTAATTTGTTTCCAATGTATTCTTTCTAGTAGTCAAAGCAGCACAACTTTTAAATACAACTACAGCCTTTCTATAAAACTGCTCAACTTCGTGTCCGAATATGATCCAGCAAATTACCTCTTCAGTCGCTACGATTCGGCACAAAAATATACAGTAAAAGAATATATGCAAGACGTTAAGTTGACACAGGATTAACCCAAAATCCTCAAGATCGTGAAACACTTGTACTCAACTCTCAAACATTTTATGGACGCCAAATGCCTCATTGTAATAAACAACTTTGAAGGTACCGATATTCAGTTGCAATAACATGCTTTACTTTAGAGATGTGGAGAAATAATTTACAGTACAGGAAAATAACATCTAAATTTGTACTCACCAAAATAAGAAATATGGTGTTTTGGATATCGCAGTATTATATATTTATTTACAAAGTTAGAACAAAGTTTAAAAAATTGTTCAGCAAGTCGTAATTTATTTTTAAAATCTGAAGGATGATTATGAACCTAATTTTGTTTGTTATTTTTTTGTTTAAAAATCAAAAAGGGTTACAAAACTTAAAAGTCAGATTCAAAATAATTTTCTTAATTTGATATACACATCTGCCTGACACGCAGAAGGTCCCAGGTTCGAGACCTGGCGCGAACACCATATTATGTGGGGTTTGTTTTGGGTTGTATAATTTACAAAAAAAGGAACAAGGAATGCAAGGAAGATTAGTGTAGTTTGAAACGCAGTCGTCAAGTGCGTATTTATTCAAGAAAATCTACTTATATAGATTTAGTCTAACGTTTCACGTTAGACTGGACAAGAGTAGCAGTATACATAATAAGTAATCGTACATTCAACATTAAGAATAGAATAGAAAAAAGTATTGCATCAGAATTAAAAGCATCTGTTATAAACAAGAGCAGTGATGACCACCGCCTACGCTATACATGTGCTTTGCTTAATACGTTAATTATTAAAAGGTGACAAACGACAAAATAGCTATGACATTGTGTTTGAGCTTAACTGTGTGTATAAAATGCACAGCATAACACGAAATAACAAGAAAACGTAGTGGACGCTTGTAAAACGTAGCTTTAGTCATCGTCATCATCATCATAAATGTAACAACTTAAACGTAGCAACTAAAACGTAGTGAATGGTTAAGCATCATGATCATTCATAACGTCATGAACGTTGTGTGCAGATGCATTGCATTAATAAGCATTGTAAAGTAATGAATGTATGTACACATGGTTATAGGTATAATAAGTACTTATCTAACAATACATATTTTTGTTTTTTTAGATTTTTAAATGGAGTAAGTTGGCAACGTTTAAAAAAACCGATACGATAATAATGTTGTTTTTTGCTTTTGTACTATACAAAACTGCCATTTACACAAAATCTATTAAATAGTGATATTTGGTTAATGGTTCGTAATCATGATATCAGTTACATACTTAAACTGGTTTTACTTTTTCAACATACAAGTTAGAATTATAAGATCTATAAACAGTTTAGAAATAAAAAGTATTTAATTGAACCTTTTAAATGCCTAGAATAACTTTGCTGCTCGAAACGTTTATTTATTATCGGATTTTAGTTTATGTCAGATTTCAAGCGAAACAAATTAGTTTAATTTAAAGATCTAATATTCAAATTAAAAAAACATAATTTCACTACATTAGGCATCACATTTTCCTACTTAAACAACCGGACAACAGTATTCAAACCAATACATTGGCAAATCCAAAAGTTCGTAAGCACCTTTGATTCCTAATAACTTTTAAACCAATGCACCAAACAACCCCTACTTTACAGCATTGTATTGGCAAGGGTTTTGGATTTGGATTTGGATTTGCCTACGTATAAACAGTGTCTTCACGTAGTTCCTTTCAAACATATAGGTTTGTGCTATCTTAAACAAATGTAGTTTATCAAAAACATGTACCATCACGGAACAAATCAAAATATCCTTCCTACCCCATTTGTAGCTAAGGCATATAAGTTATACAGATTCATTTTAATCGTATGTACACATTCCCTTTAGAAATAAAAATGAAAAAATATTTTGGAAGGTGAATGACATTTCGAAGTGCAAGTACATCTCACCCTTAACTATTCTAATTTGTGTTGATATATGTACAATGTTTTGTTCCGTTTTGCTGCTGGTTCTTAAACTATTTCAATCGATAGTTAATTTCAACATGGTTGCTGTAAATTACAATATACTTATTGTGTCTATTATATTCCTGAAACTGGGAACAAACAAAATGTGCATTAAGTCTTCTGAAATAAATATTTTACTAAATCAGCTGTTCTTGATTGAACAACGATATAAGTTATCTAAAACATTACTCATATTCCAAAAACTTAAAAGTTTTCCCGGAAAACAAACTTGGTATTATTTTAGATTACCAAATTCAAAGTCAAAAATCTGTTGACAAAGATAGGACCTCTACTTATCTGCATTCAGTTTTCTGCAATCCCAGTTGTCCCCATATCACCAATTTTTATATATTTGCTCAAACTGGATCCAATGTATTTCGTATTTGACATCTTGCTACCCGTATCAAGTGAACAGAAAAGTTGATTGGTTTTCATAACTGGGTTTAATCGATTTTCTACAACTTTCTTAATTTATTTCGAATACCTGCGATTTTCTTTCGTATTTGTGTTATTTTTGCTAAGCTATATAATCACAACATGAAATTGCCTAAAACAGTTTTATAGACGTCCTAATCGGTTAGTTTTCCAAAAGTTTTAATTATATTTTCAGTTACGAGTTGTTATACAAACAGGGGATTATTTTATCCGTCATACAATTGCACTTCTTATGGTTTGTGCACAAGTCATCATTACTATAATTGGTTCGATGGTTATCAAATGCTGGGATAGATTTCAAATATTTTTTTTATAACGTATTGATTGGTCTTATTGTTACTGGAGGTGGAATATCCGTTGGCCTAACAATGGCCGGAGATATTTGTGACACAAGTCATAAAGTTATTACACGTGAGAGTGGAATTTGCCATTTATTCAGCAAATATAATAAAAACAGGTATTATTTTCTTAGATGGCTTGCTCAGCAAAAATTAACAATCAGATTTGGAACTCAATTTACATTAAGAAAGGATACTCGAATTCATTATTTTATTACCTTAATGGGCAATTTGACAAATGACGTATTGTTAATACAGTCGTAATGCATAAATACTTGAATTTTATCCTTTACCTGTCAACGCAAAATTTTAGAAAAAATGTGTTAGGAATTTGGGAAAGGGTACATCAAGAAATTTTGTCCATTGATTTAGCTGCTCGTTACTAAACACGTTGGTTTCAACTGACAAAATTTCTCGATAGTCCCATTTCCGAATTTCTAACACAAATATTCATGGTTCAAACTGCTATTTTGAAAAACGACTTGAAGGTAATTAGTATACGTGCCTTTGCTAAAAAGCTCACACTCACTTCTAGTTTATTTTAATCATATGATAGTAATAGTCACCTAACTAATTACATACACTAACTCATTCTACATAGTGTCTCGGTCTGGTATCGTTTTATTCTCACACAGTTGGTAGTTTGGATATTTTTGGTCTGGTGCTTCTTTGCGACTTCTGCCGGCAAGGTTTGAGAGCAACTAGGCTAATCTGTCTGTAACTCAAATTAGCTGTATAATGTATGGCATACGTGCATACATGGATACATCCCATAATAAATCAATGATACATATAGTCAAACTTGAATAAGTGCTATACTGATTCCTAACTTATCGTCATTTGTATTCATTTAATGCAACCTTAATAGGTACTATATACAAATAATTATGACTAACATTCCAGCTATTACACACGATGTATTTCCTCTAGAACTCTGAAAGCTTCAGATATATCAAATTTGGTGACGTAGAGTAGTCAAAGTTGCACATGATCACGTAGGCACTTGGATATTCATAATTATTTACGCCATCATGTGTCTTGTCAATGACAGATACTACGTGACTTCTGCTCAGATCACGTAGACCAAGTAATTTGACAACTTTACTACACTTAAATCATAATGTATATTTATGGATGCTTCATGATAATACTTTTCATATAAAAAACCATCCGCAATTGCTTCAAACCCAGACAGTCTTACTCCAGCAACTAAATAGCAGCTATACAGAAAGGAGCTTGATACTTTTTTTATTTACTTGGGTAGTTACCATGGAGTTTTCGGTGAAACGTGTAGTTTGTCTAGCTATTATCCAGCTTCAATTACTCATTCTTTACGTAAAAGATGTACAAAGTGTCAGTTTTGAGGAAGATTTAACACTGACGCCTTACGAAGTGCAAGCCCTATCCAAGTTCAGACGACGGGTCATCCCAATTCTTCCCAAGGCTTACATGAAACACGATATCTATCTTATTCGCTGGCTGCGTGCTAGAAATCTGAACGTTCAACTTGCAGAGCAAATGCTGAAAAGTAATTTGAGATGGAGAAGAGAACAAAATATGGATGGAATTCATCAGGAAGATTGGTCAGATATGAAGATGGATTATCCCTACACAAGTAATACACATGACAAACATGGACGTCCAATAGCAGCAGTACATTTTGGACAGTGAAATGTCAGGAGAGTAGCCAATAATGCCAAGGTTACAACGATACATGAATAAGATTATGGACGAGATGTATTTGCGGGTTATTGATGAGCTGTATAAGGGCAACAACGCGACACAAGTCAAAGTTATTTTCAACATGGATGGATTTAATCAGACTCAACACGCTTGCCCACTGTGTTTACCGGCTTATACAAATTTTGTGAGGACATATGAAGATCGGTACCCTGGAGGTGTGGATCAAGTCATCCACATTAACAGTAAGCTAAATTGGATATATTTTTTAATAGAGTGTCAATCTAATTCCGTGGAAATTTTAATTACATGTTTGTCCTCTTGTATTTAAGCACCCCCATCATTTGATATGGTACTAAATGTAGTGAGACCTGTATTATCCCCAGCAACTCAGAAGTCTATGAAAGTTTTCTTTTCCAACAAAAATGTGTGGATGAAATATCTGGACAGGGAAATTAGTAGGAATGAAAGAAGTATTGAGTATGGAGGCACTAAAAGATACTAAATATTAAATTGGATCATCGTAAATCAAAAAAAAATATTTCTTACCGCTTTTTATAGTACAAGTAGTTTAAACCAAAGAAAGGTTTTTATTTTGTTAGGCAATCTATACATTGTTAAGTATTATTTGTACAATGTCTCAAATACTCATTCTGATAAACCCATTAAATGAACTATTAATATTTCGCAGGCAGTAGTTGATATTTTAACATATTTGATTTGTAACCTTAACAATAAGTCATTGACACTTCGGTAAGGATATACTGCAAGTGATAGTTTCATCTGGCATTGTTATAAGGTGCGGCAGCTGTTACATTTATGTCTGTCGTAGGAACAAGCTTTGTAGAGTTGCATCGAATAAACGTACGAATGGCAGCTGGTAATTTCTCGCACATGTCGCAAAAATATCTGAATAAATTAGCTCGAACCCAATAACCTTTTTTAAATGATGAGCTATTACCATTGACAATGTTAAATTGATGGAGCATGCAAGAAAAAGAGAGTCTACTATGACAAATGAGTTAGCGTTTATTAGCCCACTCTACAGAAACAGATGTTTATTTGGTAGAGTATAAGAATTTGAACCAGTAATTAAAATTTTACTCAAATTTGAGGATTTCTAAAAATGGCAACGTGTGGAATCCTTGGGGCTCTTACTCCATAATATCAATAATTTTTTATTAGGTTTTCTTTACCACCTCCACGGACAGACGTTACATGAAAATTAGCTATAAAATGCATATAATAAATAGGTTGATTGAATTTGCAAATACAATTTTAATAACTTAAGTTGTTAATTTGGCTCGGTGTGCAGTTTACAAGTTAACGCCAATAGACTGAAGTTATATAGTTTGGTATTGTAATCGATAGTATTTTAATATTTCGATTAAAAAATCCATAAAATAAAACGGGTGCTCAAAAAATCAATTTTAGACATAATCGATAAAAACTAGAAAAATTATATGCTAAAAAGAATATAATATTTTTCTCCGTTTATACTTATTTTTCCAGGACTAAATCTTAAATTTACATATTTTAGGTATTAAATGTTGTGTGTCTGAAGAGAAAACTCATTACTTACGTGGCCAATATAAAGGTAATTGTGTTATTAATAACAGTATGTACAAATACCGTATATGTTCCCTTCTCCATGAAGAAAACCGAATTAAAATAAATCCTTACGTCTCTACACGCCCTCATGCTCTTTCGTAATTCTTTCTTTTGAGCTTTTATATACGATTGTTTTGTACTTTGAGAAGTAGTAAGTATTTCTCCAGCCTCATTAATAACCGAGTTCATTGTTATCATGATAATAAGCAAAGCACCAAAACAATTGAGCTGAACCTCAAAAGGCATCCCTGCACTTCGCTTAAACAATGCTGCAAGTGTAACAGTGGAGAAAACATAACCAACTGAATAAATTGCAGGTAAAATTTCCGCTGATAAACAACTGAATCCGAATTGGGTCACCAGGGCAATTATTTTATACTTTCTCAACGTATTTTCCGAAAGTCCCCAAAGATTTATACTTTTGTTATTTTGGTGCAACCATAGTTTTAACTTGGCAAAATATATTATTAGCATGGCAACTATAAAGCCAGTTGGAAACACTGAAAATATTGAAGCTATTGCATCCAAGAGTCCTCCTAAACCAACTACCAAGTATTTGATGGCGTCAGAGGTTGCGTAAATATCTTTAAATCGAATAGGCCAGTATCGAATACTAAAGGGTTCCTTAATAAATAGTATAGTTGGGAATATAGGCTGTATATGAATAAATATGTAGCCAAGTGTAAGAATTCGGTGGCGTTTTCTGGCTTGTTTGTCATACGTTAACATTTGTCCGCCTAAATGTTAAAAATACTCTTACATTTTCAGAAAATATAATTATTTTAATTAATTTTATAAGAAATATTTATTTACCTTCAAAATATTTTTCCATTGTGAACATAACGTTAGAAAAATGCATCAGATCTTCTAATCGAATATAAAATAGCCAGCCTAGAACGGATCCGCATGTCCTGGATACGGTGTGAATATAAAAGTTCATAAAGTCTTGTGGTAGAACACTTCGGGAAGTTACATCTGGTGATACCTTTATCCATAAGTATAATAGGTCAACAGAGATTGCAACGAAAATTAAAGGAAATATGTAAAGTTGTGGTCCAGTTTTTAGTATGACGAATTTCTGAGACTTGTTGCAGTAGATTGGTGGAAATGCCCCTAGAATATGAGGGAATTTATTGTACTTAATAAGTATACCCTTGTCACGGGAAATGAAAGTTTCCATGGTAAAACTTGCGAGATTTTGGAGATGGTATGAAATCAGGCTAATAATTGACTAGGAACTTTTAGAAGACTGTCCAAAATAACTTTTGCTACGTACTTTTCTACAAATAAAATTAAATTTAAATAACAATAAATTATTCAAAGATTTTTGGCAGAACACAAGCATATATCGATTTAAATTAAGCTTACTTGCAAGTATGTTATATTGGGCGTACACATTTTGTATTACATTAGTTTTATGTCAGAACACACTTTGTGTTTGAGTTATAAAACTACTTTAAAATACAGTACTACTTTAGTTTGAGCATCAATACTTATTTTCTTAATTTTTCGTCTTTTTGTGCATGTCGGCTTAAAAATATCCCATTAGTTATTCACGATATCGATTTCGTTTGGATTTTTTTAAATTAGTGGGAACCAGGAAATGTTTAAGGAGCAACGAAAGTATATTGTAAAAACAAGCTGTTTACCTCACTAACTAAAGAAGTATAAAGAATTATAATTATATAGTGAAAAGCCAAAAGTCCAACTATGTGGTGTGGACATTGGGTGGGTGGATACGTTTAGATATTTGGGTTTTGATATTGCGTGTAGTAATAGAGATGTGGAAGAAGTACCGCGGAGGAGGAGAGAACTCTATGCACGCGCAAATCTAATTATGAGTAAATTTCAGACATTCAAAGACATTCTTTTCTAGCATTTATTGTTGCAGTTTGTGGGTCCATGTACAGAAGGAAGTGGTAGAGAAAGTGAGAGTAGCATACAATGATGCCTTTTGACTTATTTTTCGCTACGGCAGGACAAGCAGTACTTCACAAATGTTTTGTGAAAATGGTATCAATGACTTTTACGCTGTAAAGAGAGGTGCTGCATATTCTATTCTGGATAGATTGATTGAAGTTTTCAGTATTTAGAAGTGAAATCATTCATTTACATTACAACAATCGTAATGAAATATAATCGGATAAATAATGGAGTACGTAACAGTCGAGACTTGGACAAACTCACGTCATTAAACCTGAAGCATCGAAAGTGACTCGAAAGAAGCAGATGTTTTTACAAATGGTTGCCAGACGTGATTATTACAATCTAGATTTTGTTGTCTGGTCATATAAATATAAATAAGTTACTATAACACATGTTTTATTGTGGTTTTGTTTTATTAGTTATATAATTTGGTAAAAGCTCGTAGCTAATCTGCACTTCACTAGTTCATGCGTTTTTAACAAAATTACTGCATAAATTAAGGCGTACCAGATGAACCCCTAATATAATTACTCGTTTAACTGTTTTGATAGAAATGATACGTTGGTGTGTCACCTAATTATAAATTGGTTCTGCATCTGTTTGTACTTAGAAGTTTTCCTAATTGATGGCGGCTGTAACACGTTAAGTTAAACATTGGCATACACATGACTTAGAAGCTTTATTTAATAATTATTTCTAGGTTAGCACAGAACGTACGCAATAGGTCAAGGTTTCAATACCGTTTGGCCTAATAGCTTAAACTTATCGACAGTCAAGTAATAAAATAAAATACACGAATAAGAGATTTTTGTTTCCAGAACTTTGTTCATGTAAAAGAGACGGATATATGTAGCAAGCCGTAAATTAATGTAAATTAATTAGCTTCGAGCTCCGAAAATTCGTTAAACGCAAAATTTACAAACTACACCTCAAGGGATATTTAAAAAGGTTTTTCTGTATAAAATGCTAACAATGAAAAATATTTGTTACATTCATAAATTTATAAAGCTTTCCGGTATAATTTTGAACATTAAGATTCTAGTTTCCGAAACTACTAGTTTTTTTCGTGCATATACTAAATTTAGGTAGAAACCTAGTAAAAGTTTTGCTTAGCAGTAAACTTAAACCCGTTCTTACTCATGCGTATAAAGTTTAGACACTTAGAAGTGTAATATGCAAAACTATGCTTCTAAAAATACTCGTAAGTTCATAAGTTCACAACAAAATTGGTGGGCCGACACAACATATTATGAAGAATAAATTGCCACGTGTTTGTCCAACTTCACATTATACCATTTCAGAATCCATTAATTTTTAGGACAGTATTATTGATCGTTTATTTTATGGCACGCTTATTTTCTAATAGTCTGCCCGACATCCAAAAATAACTCAAAATCCATTATAAATCGTCGACG
>JAQFZH010005149.1:0-10971 GCA_034695485.1 Entomobrya nivalis
GATTGACAGGGATTACTGTATTTTTCCCGAAGACCTTTTCCCTTATCTCTACCATTGAGATTAAGCCCGTGTCGGGAATGGACACAGTCACTAGTGAAGACAACACCATGAAGCGAGTTGCTGAAAAGAAAATATTACATTTAAATACCTACAGATATGTACACTTATTTTGGTGATAACTGAATTTGGGTTGCCAGTAAAAGAAGACAATAGATTGTAATTATTATCGTCAATTCAAAAAGGTAAACATGTTGCACGCTCGTGTGGAGTTGACTTTAAATGTATTTTTTTTAGCTATACACAGTTACCACAACCACCCTTACCATTACTAGTGAACCGCATACCCAAAAAGAAAAAATACATCATATTTCTAGTTGTGTTTTGTTATTTCCTTGATTTTTGTTTGCTCTTTCGTTTGTTATATAGTTCACAAAGTGGAAAAAATAGGGAAGGTAACAATACAAAATAATAGTAGGAAAAATTGAAAGCCCGTTTGAAAAGTTACTTTACGAAAACACACGCGGTTGTGTTTTTTTTGTGATTATATGGAAATTCTTTATTACTTTAATAACTATACTGACAACGATGATGACAGTGTGTGCGTGAAACTGTTGATGTCAATTTACTTGGATAAGGATAAACACAAAAATCTAAACGCTTCATTGCCTTTTCTAGGTTTTTGTCTCTTTTGCCTATCCACAGCTTGTTTAAGGCAACCCTTTCAACAGAAAAACACATAATCAACAATAATAAGCTATCATTTGTAGTTTTTAGAGAGTATGAAAACTAAAAACATAGTTTGGTAAATAACAGGGTTGATAGTTTTAATGTGTTTTATTTCTGACTTTCATCTAAAAAGGTACATTTGAGAAAAAACATTCAACTTAACAAATCGATTGTTTTGAGTTTCGTACTCACAAAAATTCCTCCGGTCGAGTTGACAATATTTTCCTACTTGATTGGTTTGTGGACTTATTGCAGAAACAGTAATACCTATGCAGTGAAGCGAGAATGACTTTTGACTCATTTGATATGTGGTTTTCTATATTTATTATTGCATTGTTCGGAAGTATTTTACATACCCCTTTTGCCTAGGATTATAAAAGGGTCGGAGTTAATTGTTTGAAACCACACAAATTTACGTCGTAAAATTTCCCCACGCGGAAATGAATGCAAAAATAACGTACACACTGACTGCATTGAGCAAAGTGTAAATAGTAGAATTTTGTATTTACTTTTGCTATCTTATTTAAGTCACATTCATTACAGTAAATTTAATGTAAAACTATTATCACGTTACCGTAGCATTGTGTTACAAAAATGATTATCCGAAAATCAGCTCATTTCATTTTTTCACTGTCACGATAAATTAAACCCTTTTCATTTCAAACTCCAGACTAATATTGTGCATGCTCATAATTATCTATAATATCCCTCTATTACAGCTATTTATGGAAAAGTCGTCTAATGCATTTAACTATTCCTTTCCTGTAAACTACTCACATTTGTTGCTGTTCCAGTTGTACTTTCACCTTGCCTCTTGGCCCTCACCATTAGTACTATTATCATTATTATCAAAGCATGTAGTGTTTTTTGAAAACATAAATTTTTTATGAATATTTGGCGACACATGAGCTTTAACAGCAACAACTGCCTCAGTCACAAACTACCACTTGGTCTTTGGGCTACTTCTAGAGTAAATTATTATAAAGCTTTGCTTCGTATGCTTTCTTTCTTTAGTTTCCCCTCTGGCATTGCAGTGGAGGGGAAATGCACACAATCAAAATCAGTTGAGTTTCCTTTGCTTTCCTGTTGCTGCAGTAAAGTCTGAGAAAGAAACTGGTAAATGAAAGTAAAGATGGGAGAGAGAAAAAATAGAAATGAGTTTATTAGCTTTTAGTTCGAAGGATAAAATATTTAAGAAAAACGAGAAGTGGCTCCATGGATTATAAAAACGTAATGTGTGTAACGTATCATGCAAACACATTTATAATTACTTTACTACATGATATACCTATCTTATTTATATAGCCACACAGTCAACAGTCTACGAAAACATAAAACACTAAAAAATTAGTGTAATGTTACATCACGGAAGGAAACTCTATGTATGGTTATATGACTACATAATTTTTTTATAAACCTGTGCATGTGCACAATATGCAAGTAATCTAATAACAAAGGTGGTAAATTTTCACTAATTTCAGAAGTACAGGGTCCGTACTACGTATGTATTATGTTTGGGGTATATTCACTATGACAGATTTTGACTGACCGTTGAGGAATTAAGTTGTTTCATGTCACGTCGAAGTTGCCGGTACGAGTACAACTTTGTTACTTTTTGCGTTTCAACATTTTTCCGTTTCCGGAATGAATAAATTGTAATGTGTTTTTCGTATCAGATATTGCTTTTTAATGTGTAAGATAGGAGTGGAAATGGGCACATGTATCATTGTTATTTTTTCGTGGTAACACGCAACAATGTCTTTTTATTACTACTGAAGGAAATCACCCATTTTTATTAAGGCGTATATTTTATAATTTAAATTTTGGAAGTAGCAAGACGGGCAAGACTGCAACCCATAAAGAATTTGTAAAGGGAAAGAAAACTTTTGAATACGTGATGAGATTTGCCGTTTGCCGTAACGCGGTTACAAATACAAACTTTTCAGGTTATATAGAAAGGGAACGGAACACCTTGACCATAATACGCAGGAATTGTCTTGAGCTGTACAGGAATTCCGGATTATAGCATACAATGAGCTAAATCAAATTTGAAATTTTGATGAATGGAAAGGATAAGGTATATTGTAGAAAATGCAACAGTTATAAACTAGTCTCCTTGATGTATAATTTAATGAATGGAATAGAGAAATTTACTTATTTATTTTTCATAAACATAACGCCAAAAAAGCTTATATTTTGTGATAAAAAAAAGCTGTGAAAGGGATTACAATGTTGAAAATGAATGTACTTACCACTTATCGTATGAGTGATCCATATGGACAGTAGGGCCCACAAAGTTGTTAGGAAATACATGGTGACTGATGATGCTGTTGGATGATACTCACTTCCAAGTTAATATGCTGAATTGTAAACGTTGCTAATTTATAAATTATTTTAGCAAGTAGACATCATCGAAACAAATATTCCCTATTATTCTGACTTGATACACGCCTGGAAAGCCTACCTTAAAATCACTGCTTCACAAACCAAAGATAAAAGTCCTTGAAATTCTATAATCCTGTTGGCCTGTCTTGAAAAACAAGAATACAAACGTATTTATTCCAAAATGGAAAAATACGGAGAAAACTTTGACGCAGAGACTTTATTAAAGCTTTTGTGTTATTATACACTGCCCTCTAGAACTGGGTTTTCATTTCTTCTAGTGTTTTCTTTCGATATCTTCTAGTTTTCCTTGAAAATCCTCTTAGAAAGAGCTAAATTTTATCAATTGATGAATGCTCAAGTATACGTTTGTTGTATTGTAACAATTTACTTTTGCAACTTATTTCTGAAGTAAACTTTTTATTCTTCATAATAGCTTGGTTCATTTCACTTCGCCCAGTACCATAACCTTGCATGTAAGTATATAAAACAAGTCTATGACAAATAAGCCAGTGTATTTTCCTTGTTGTCAGATTTTACCTTGCCACTTTCTCCGTGAACTGAAATCCGGTTTTACACATAAACAGCTCGTGTTCCACTTTTCACTTTTGCTTGGTGCCAAATACAACAAGTTTCATTTTATTTGAAGTTTTAGAGACTAAAGAAAAGCATCTCGCATATAAATGCGATATTAATTGCACTTTTATAACATCCTTTTGTACAAAATACAATCAAGCTTTGATCATAGCAAAGACTCAACTGTGGGGCAATTGGGACAACAACACTGCACCTCAATTATGATAATAGTAATATGATTATTTCCACACACTCAAAACAACAATACTAATACGGTATTTGGTAATGTCGCCTGATGAAATTTATTAGCAAAATGGGATGATGTGTCAACGAAGCAGAAAATCCTCTTTTTGTGGTTTTCCCTTTGTTTGCCCACCTCCACAATTTAATTTTATATGCAGACTAAAGTAGTCTGACGTGGAGTAATAGTAGATTGCAAATGTATTATGTAAAATTAATAACAAATATGTTCACCAAGTAGGGTGACATAGAACAGTCAATCATATATACTTTCACAAGCGGTATTGGGGCCTGTATTGTTATGTTTATTCTTATTTCTCAATCACCCTCTTACTACATCAATACTATATGTACTGTCCTCAGGAGAAACCTGAAAAAGTAATCATAGAATGACAGTTGTTATCTTTTTTGGGTTCGTGTTTTGCCTTGTAACGCATTAACTGGATTAACC
This sequence comes from Entomobrya nivalis, assembly GCA_034695485.1. Classification (NCBI taxonomy): domain Eukaryota; kingdom Metazoa; phylum Arthropoda; class Collembola; order Entomobryomorpha; family Entomobryidae; genus Entomobrya; species Entomobrya nivalis. The sequence continues at coordinate 4,376 of JAQFZH010005149.1, forward strand.
CAGAGAAAAAGGGGCTACGGCACAAAATGGAGAAAGTGCATAAATATGATTATGTTAATTGTGGGAAAGATTAGATTACGTTTTTCGTTGCATGTGTTTACTTGCACAACATAGCAGAGTTGCTGTAGAACAATTTTTAGTACACGTTTATGTTTAAATATATTTTTTAGAAATTTAAGCTGAGAGAAAGAATTCAAGTCAAGCCAGTCGATGAACTCATTTGGGATTGGTAGAATGACAATGACAGCAATTTTGGTGATAACAGTTCCAACTTGAAATGTGACTGTTTGCGAATTTTTCAGCTATTTTTGGAATGGTTTAAGTTGTTATTGTTATATGGCATGTTATACCAGAAAATCACTAAACTTTTCACTAGCTTTCTCTTTTCTAACGACAATTTTCCTGGTTTTACTAAAATATTTTTTGGCATAGTTTGCTCATAGCCATAATAATCATTCTAATTCCATTCGCCAACAAACTGTGTTAGTACTATACTGATTGTAAAAATGGCAATATCTGTTACACCAAAAGTATATTTATTACGTGTCGCACAGAGTCACATTAACTACCTAGATATAAATTGGTTAATAACGTCACCCGCTGTTCGGTCAAAAACTGAGAGAGACAGAGACACCAACAACCACGTCTCCCCAAAATTACAACGATGAGCCAGCAAAAGAGCAGAGTTGAAACGAGACTTTAGACCCTTTTTCCGTTTTTACACAAACCCAAAGCAAACTTGGATTGGAGGTTTTTACACTTTACAAAGAGTAGTCTAAAAGGAGATAGTCGTTTGTTGATCTTGCTACTGGTAGTATAAATGATGGTTTTGTTGCTGAACAATAAACTTGGATTCCTGTGTTTGTGTTTGCGCTACTATCCCAATAATAATGATAATAATGATACTGTTGTGAGGGGCAAGATGATGATGATGATGACGAGGAGTTGTAGTAGTTGTTGGAGGAGTAAATAGGACAAGTGCCTCCACCACCAACACCAATAACACTATTACCGCTACTGCCACTGCTGCTTCTCGTCATGGAAGAGCCAGTCTCCATATCGCTATCAGTTTCCACAATAAAAACTAATGGGCCGACTTGGATTTATGTTAATTGACTTATTCTTGGGAATGATTTTAATCCCTTTACTGCCTCTGCTGCTTGTACAAAAGCCTTTTGCAAAAACTGAAAATCTTGGTGGTGGTATGAAGGAACCAGAGTATTGTAACATTACAGCAATAATACTATGTGATGCGATGCGAGAGATGTGAGCATTTTCGTCGACGAAATTTTCAGTATGAGCTTTTTGTGACAGTAATAATGTATCTGGTTGTTCTTACGATCATGTAGTCAACAACCAACACTATCACGGCGTGTTATTCGTTCCACTTGCAAAAACACACGCTGAAAAAAGGATCAATTCCACTGTGTGATCTGTATATGTATTCTCTAAAGCGGCTCTAGTTCCGTCAAAAATGTGGAACACATTCATATGCCATCACAACAAAAATGAAGCACTTATTTTCTTTGCTCGCTTGCCTTCGCACACAAGAAACGGAACAAGTGGATGATGATGAGAAGTGAAAAGTAACTCAAGAAGCCCAGTTCACAAAAACTTTTCACGCTTCGTCTGATGTCAAGTGAGTGCAACTTTATTTTTGTGCGAATGATGATTACAATGATGACGGTAAAATGTGAATATTATCAAAGTAGAAACTTGCACAGAACTTTGATATCTTCTTTTTTTTATCCTTTTACAAGAATGAGAAAACTAGCACTGTGCTGCACAACATACAACTATGAAAGTGCAACCATCCACCTAATCTGATTCCACTGTCACAGTTTCAAATGTGCAGTAAGATATTTTCCAAATTGATTGTATGTGTTTATCCAGTGTCAATGCCAACATTAATTTTTTCCCCGATATTTACTTGAATTCCAATTACGAGTTCTTAATCAGTGTAGTGCTGAATCTTTCCACAGCTACACAAAAGTTTTTTCATAAGATTGAATTTTCTAGCACAAATCCACTGGAATTATCTTTTTTCACATAAGTGTTTTCTTGTATTATGTTCACAATGAAAAGTGATAACATGGCACATAGCCCAAGAATTTGCTTCACGCAGCAACAGTGTGTGTGCACGCACGCAGAGTACAGTGTATCCCGAACGAACACCAAAATCCAACTGACTCTCCTTTTCAACCGAAAACATTTTGCTGGAGAGAAAAGCAAGCACGCAAACTAAACGAGTTGAGAAGAAAGTGCTGCTACTGCTACTTCAAATGTTATCACAAATGCGATGGTTGGAAACCAGAATAATGTTGGTATATGTGTAGTTATTAGAGAAAGAGGTGAAGTGGGGGAAAGCAATACATGCAGACATGCTATGCTAGGTTCTTTCTCGTCAAACGCATTTTTGTTCAACCTTTTCTAGTTCTCGCTTGATGCTGCTTCTCACTCTTTCCCTTCTTGAATCTCCCCGTTTTGGTATAACAATCGTCATCATATCATCATTGCATACATATATCCAAGTTTATATGTATTTTCTAAAACTTTCATAAAATTTAATATATATCTATGTACCGACATACCTATAATATTTATGCATATCTCTAGTGCTGGTGTTTTGATGCTCAGACTGATTGCAATTGTTGTGGTAGCTATGAGTGCATCGTATATACTAATGTTTGTCCCTTGAATCTGTTGCAATGTATTCTGTTGATGGTGATTTTGATAGCACACAAACTGCGTGTATACAATATTATGCGTGCATAGAAATAGTCATAAAATAGCTGTTACATAAAATAGGAAAAGGTAGAAGAATGAGATGTCCCAAGAGCATTACGAGTAAAATCAAACATTTTTTTGTTACATAATACAATGAATAAAACCACGAGAGAAGTTTGTGGTTTAGTTTTTAAATGTGTAGTGCTGGCATCTTCGGAAAAGATTATTTTCGTATTGATGAATAAGATATACAGTAAGAGTTTTAATTTTATTACAGAATTGCCTTTAACTTTTAAAAACATACAATAAATCCCAAAATTTTACAATTAAATTACAATTTAAATCTGCGTCAAATAATTTTTTCACAATGTTTAGGTTTTAATGTATTTCCTTGTAAACTTGTTATAACAAATTTATTATTATTAGACGATCTTTTGTAGTGATGTGTTCTGTATTCTACCACTGGCTTCTTAGTAGTCGTCGAACCCCAGCTTACATAAAGTATTGCTATGTTTTATTAATGGCCAGTGTAGTTTTTATGAGAGTCGTACGCTCTATTTACATAATATTGCTGAAAATGTCATTCAATTTGTAGTCAAAAAGTCTCTAAAATGATACACAATGCTTTTAGTGAAGTTACGCCGAATAACTTCACTGTTATCGACAATTACCTTCAAACAATTCATTAAAATTCATACCTGGGGATCAATTTTTACTTAGAACGCAGACTGATACGGATACGTTAAATCCCCCAAAACAAATTCATCATTACATGATTCATTTTTATACCTAGTTGCCATCTCACGCTAATTAATTGATGTGAAACCGAGTCTCTTAACTAAAAATCTATACTAGTAGTGGAATGTAGACATACCGTGAATATTTCAAATTTCTGTTCATTAATATCAAAACAGTAGCGCTGAAAGAGGGCAAGGTCCAGGGTTCGGTGGCAAATGACAGGCTTCTATTTTATTCAAAATTAAATATCATAACAATTGATTTCTTTATCAACTTCCCCGTAGTTGTGACTTTTGCATATATGCATCATAATAAATATGTCAATGGCAGTCCTTTTAGCCAAGGGTGTTGATCAAAAATGCTTTACCTGAATTTGTTGGTGGTGGTGGTGCTTGTTGGGCAATTACCGTCCTTACATTCAACCCGATTCCAGCAATCAGGAAGTATAAAAGAAGTTGACACTGAAATCGTTTTATTTTCCCGTTTACAGCTATCCCATTTACTCTCCCGCTGACCACAAATGTTCCGCCAGGTGCCATGTTTCGGCTTGAACTAATTAAAAGCTAAATTAGAACTATATGTGTTATGTTGCACTGCACTAACTGCTAAATTTAAAAAATGCACACTATTAATCATACAATATTGCGAGTACAATTATCCCAATAAACTAACTTTAAATAAATCATTACCCAAAGTTATAGGGAACGAAACCAGGAAGGAATGTTATATCGACATTCTACATTGAAGTAAAAGGGTAACTCAACAACTAACAGAAAACCTGATAATTTATGGTTTTATATGGATGCGTCAGATGCATATGTACATTAATTGTTTGTCCTCCAAACTATTTTTATAAGCATTCACAGCTTTTTAACCTACCAGAAGCTTTGAAAGTCTAGTGGTACTTGTGAACTTGCTGACGGTTCGAATGTGTATTGTTTTTTGTACATGTATTTATAAGTTTTAATTTCCCTGTCCTGTTAGCTTGTGTGGCATTTTTTCACATGCGTACGTTGTACCCTAGAAAATGCTTTTAATATTTATAAACCTGCTTCGTTAAAATGCTTCGCTCCATAAAACAATGCCGTTTTAATTTCAATTAGGCCGTGAAAGGAAACAAAATCGAATAAACGATCCGGCTACTTTATAACAAGCCAATAGGTATTCCTATTTTCCCCAGCTATTAGTGATAGAAACTAACGCAAATCGAGAAAAAAAGTTTTACATCCCGCAAATAAAAAGGTTTTATTAATTATCCAAAATTAAAAATGATAGATTTGCACTTTGCGATGTTTAAAAAATAGTGGATGACGAATTTTTCTAATTTTTAACACATTGGTTTGTAAAATATTATAAATGAATTTTGCATACTTTTTCAAATTGTCTATACTATTTTAAAAATATTTGATACGGCAAATAAATTGCTGACACTTGAAATTCTATGTATATTTTAGTTGTTCAAAATTGATGAGGATAACTTCGTCTTCGCACTTGCCAAATTTAAATATGAATATATCACTAAAATTGTATATTTCGATTAATTCTATTGTATTGATTAGAATTGATTTTTCCTCGAGTCCTCAAGCAACGATGACGGAATTTCCCACATTCTCTTTCCGATTCAAATCGATTTGCATTACCACCACAGCCACCTTCAAATAAAGCAATGTCAAGGATAAACTTTTTATTGGTGAAATTAAAAATAAATTACTGTAGATATTAAATATTACAAAGTATGCTTACCGTAAACAAATGGCATACATCTATCCGATTTAAAATCATAGTAAAAACTTGGAAAGTAGGCATAACAAAATCCTGGCTCTGCTGGGAGGTTACATGGGTCTAAAAGTACAAAAGTTAATGTATTTTATAGCACTTTAGCCTAAACGCGATATAAATTATTTTAAAATAAACTTTATATTACCATCTTGTGCAATTGCTCCATTTTGAAATGATTGACCTGCTATCAACACTACAAAACACGTAACGAAATATGCAACGAGGAAAAAATGATCCTTAAGATGTTTCATTTTGAAAAATATCTCTGTGCTGACCAGTAAAACAATGTATCGTGAACTATCCTTAAACCAAAGTGTCCACGGTGTACTGATTTTACTTCGGATTTTATATGCACAGAAGGCACGGTACACTCATTCTTAAAGCTTTAAAGAGTATTCTATATTAAATTACTTAAATCAGTATTCTATTTTCTACACAAGAATATTCCTTTAAAATTATAATAACGATGTCGACACAATTTCCTGTTTAAAACTGAAACCAAGCACCATGCGTAATATCTTCAACTTTTGTTTGTGTACCATAATTGGTCTTTATCGCGAAAACCGATGATATCACCATCATTCTCATCAAAACGCCTTAAAAATGCAGAGATAAAAATACATACATTTGATTATTTGTAGCTTTAGAGCTCAACGCTACGCTACATTGTACACGACAGTAAAGTCAGTCGTGAAGGTCACAAATCATTTGTATGTCTACTACTTCGATGTTGTGACAAAATATACATGGTAGAACCACAAAAACGTTGCGCAGGATATATGGTTCCAATATGATCTCATATACTTTAATATAAACAGTTATAGCGGAAACCCTGCGGGAGATCATTAACTTGTTAATAGTTGGTTTAACAACATTAGCCATTAAGCATCGCTTAATAACTCAAACTACCGTTAAATTCAATAAGTTTAATATAAATTAGCTTTACTTGAGTAAAGTAACTAGTATAAATATATAATGTAACCTTGTTCGCTTCTGTTCTTACAAAGTTGTGAAAAATAATCATAAAAATAATAGTTTGAACAACTATGCACATCTTTGGTGTGCATACAACGTAAAGTAAAGTATTTCTCTTTCGAGTACAACATATTTATAACCAAGTCATGTAATTCATCTTCTTAGTGGAATATTTGCCATTCGTGACACATTGATTCGTAATGGCGTCACAATTCCTGTTATCTCATCAAACCCTGGTACCACATTTCAGTAAACATCACTGCAAATACATGCTATTTAATTAAGACGAAGACATATGTAAGACGAAGACATATGTAATAATTTAGCAAAAGAATTTGTATTAACAGATGTTTGTAGTAATGTCGAAAATTGTTATT
>JAQFZH010005150.1:0-10970 GCA_034695485.1 Entomobrya nivalis
AGTGTATAGGAAAATAGGAAATTTCAGTCTAATAACTTTCGAGCTGTTCGGAAAGCTAGGTTCTGAACCAAGGCAAATAACGTGAAAACAGTTTGGCATTTAGGATTGTCAGACTGTCAGCGTCAAATTTCGTTGCTGATATTGGTGGCTTCACCTCAAAAGAAATTTACTTTTCATCATTTCATTTATTGGAATACAGTGCTAATAAAAAATTCTGATCTATTCCGTTACTCTCTCAAATAAATAATTATCCAAGATAATTTTTCATTTTAATTAGCCCTTCAAACTCAATTCCTTTTTCCGCATTTGCATATTTCCACGACTGCATAGCAAAGCATGAGTACATCTGGATCACGGTGTGCACTGCACTGAACACTGGTCCATCCATACTGCGATTTAAGCGTGTCTAAATACTTTGTATAATTATATTTCGTGAACTAAATTTAAGTTACATTTTTAGAATAAATCATTATCAATTATCATGTATAAATTATGTGTGAATTAAAATGTAACAGCATATTTTTTTCTCTTGTGACGTTATCAAATACGACATTGCAGATTACATGTAATTATAATTGAAGAGTTGGAGACACTGTGAAACCAAAAAGTTCAGGACTTCCGTATCAGATTGGAAATTGATGATAATCGTTCAACCTTCGTCAAACATTTAGTCAACTACGTGGAAAAAGCTGGTGAACTTGGTACTTCAGTTGCTCAAGAAGAAGATGTCCTAAATGAGTTGGCGAGACGCCCGATCAGCCTCACTTCATTGAATGGAATGACTCCACGCACTTATGGAAGTCATGTTGCTGACTTCTTGCAAGGAAGGTTTTCCTGTAGGATTGGCTTTCCTCTGAAAAGGTCGAAATTCGTTGGGAGATTTGACCCGGAAAGCATGCAGAGGATTTTAAGTAATCGTGTCGTAACTTTGGAGAAATTGGAGCTAGAAGCTAATGCGGGCAAGCTAATACTTCCCCGATTGCCGTGTCTCAAGGTATTGGTGATGGAAAATGCCGAGTATCGTTGGGTCAGAGTGACAAGTGAGGATATTTTAAGGAAGCTTCCGAAGCTTGAGCGATGTGTCGTAACGCTTGGCAGAATTAGGGAAAGGTTAGCCACCAGTTTCTTTGGAGGGGATGATGGCGATGGCGAGTGGGGAAGGAGCCATCCCTTGAGGGAGCTTAAATTGCTAGATGAGTATGTGGATGAATGGGACATAGGGCGGCTGGTCATGTCGTTCCGGAATTTGAAGATTGTTCACTTGCCGATTGTACAAGAGTCTGGAGAAGACTTCAAAGCGTTTTGGGAGAAAATGAGAGAGTTGCCATTGGAACAGGTCAAGATTTTATTTTCGGTCAAATCGAGACGGCATAAGGCTTATGACTTGTATGAAAACGCGATTGGTGATAATATCGAAGGATTTAAAGGTAAGAAAGTCAACAGCAGATCATAGTTAAATTTACAGATTGAGTAAGTAAGCATGAATTTATTTGTTAATGAAAACGAAGATTTGCAATGACTGGAATTGGTACATGAAGGTCAACATCGGTTTCCACTGAAAAGTAGGCTGTCCAAGGGACTTGCTAAGGCGACCAAGTTGAGGCTTCTTTAGTTTACTAATTTTCAGGTTAGATGCCCATGCTGTAGTCCAGCTGCCCCTCATTAGGTCTTCAGCAGCCAGGTGGCTGAAAAGAAAACTTAATTGAATTTCATTAAATTATTTAATTTTCTAATACAAAATAAGTGTTTCAGTTAAGTTATTCGCCGTTCTAGTTGGGTTCATTGGCAAATGTCTAATTAACTAGCAAGTGGTCTAGATACAGTGCCCAATTCTTTTAATCACATTATCAAACACTGTATTAACAGAAAAAACCTGATAAAGACCATTTGAAAAATGAGTTTAAAATGAAAATTTCCTTTAAAGTAATGTGGCACATGTCATGCAATTAATAATTAAAGTTTTTAGAACGTACATTGGATGTTAAACGCCAGATCCAATAAATCAATTGACGAATTTTGCAGATGTTGCTGAATGTATGGGAAATGTCTTTGTTTTTCGTAGAAAGCAAATGGGGAACGAGGGATTAAATGTTGACGAGTAAAATGAAAAACGATTTAACTTAATAGTGAGCAATGAAATATATCATTAATTTTGTAATAGTGCTGCCATGCTCCAATAAATAAACTGACCAAAAATCCAGTAAAAGTAAAAATCAACCAGTTAAAATTGTGATAAGCTAGTAGTTCATTTTTATATCAAATAGGACATGATTAGAATAAACATAATGTTTAAACAATATTCAGATTTGTCATTATTAATCGCATTGTTATATTTGCAATCAATTACGTTGGGTTGTAAACTTTTTTATGCATTCATTTAGATCATAGAGTAAGCAAATCCGCAGTAATTTTTCCAGATTGTACAAAAGGAATTCATTAAACAAAACACGATTGAACAAGCAAATACATCGTATTGTACATGCACAAGTAATTGTTTTGATATCCTACGAAAGGGAAGAAATAGTTAAAATAAATGGCAGCACCATTCGCAAAACATATAATGTGCTGAGTTTTTGTACATCGATATATTTATTTGCCAGTTGATGTAATATTTTGGTATTTGTTCGCCTATTCATCCCAATCCCATGATGAATTGTCCTAAACAAATGCTTATTTTTTTTAAACTTTACTCGAATGCCCAATTGATGCCCCAACGCAATGTCCCCATTCCTTAAAAATCCAAATGGCCCAATTCGAACCTCTGGGGATTATATTCATAATCAGCTTACCGTTATCAATATTGTTCAGTTTTTTTAATCAGCTCTAGCTGATTTACTACGTTGACAATTTCTTTGCAAGCTGATCAAATAATGTGTCCCTCAACTTTAAAAATTAAAAACTAAAGCCTATTGTATAGAGTTTAATTGGAAGGTTTGTTTGCAAGGATAAATTACATATTTTTGAATTTTCCCTTATAACAGAATCCTAGTATGCTTAATCAAGGCCATGCCCTTCTAGAAACGATACGTTTAAACATTTTTAAGTGAACCAATTTAATAAAATCTAACTATTATAAAGAACCGACCTTGTGATAAACATAATTTGGCGTTTTGTTTCTACTACTGATAAAAACGCGAAGGTTAGATATCCAATTAGTTTTTCCAAATCAAATTTGAAAAAATCCAATAAATAATTGACTGTAATTAATATGCCCAGCACAAAACCTCATGGCGATATATTATTACATAGCTAACTTATGTTTTTTTCATTGCATTTTTATCCTATCATGGTGGTATCAACATTCAAATATATTTACATCTGACTAAATTTAAGATACCACGTCGGTTTGCCGTGAGCATTGATTTCATGCCACATTCATTTTTAAATACAATTAAGCTTCTTATTTTAAACTAAGCTACTTTTATCATTTAAGCAATGTTTATGTACCTAAACACTACGCATCGCATCAAGAGAAATAAGAATTAGCCATGCCCAAGTTTCAGAGTATTCCCGCTCTCAATCTTTACAACAAACTATTTAATTACATGCCACCTATGGCGATAAAGTGGTCTGCCTCAAACAAACAATTCCAAGTCCAGGGAAAATCCTACTGGGACTATTGGAGATGGTCTTTCAATACATTTATTGTTGCAGGTTTGTTAGGATTTGGTTCATGTTTGGATGTGATTGCTCACAAAAAAGAAACTGGTAGCTCACTAGTAGTTATATCATGTGGCTTTGCAAGTCTATCATTTCTCTTTTGGTCATGTGCTGCCGTTCTGATCTGGAATTTGGACGAAATCGTTTCTGGGATCATTTATCTCACAAATATCCTCAAGTATATGGGTAAGTACAAGGATATCTATTGCTCAAAATTATTTGGGGTATTGAAATATAACAAGAAGTTATGCATTCTCAGAACGATTGCCCCACATTGGAAAACCAAGGATGCATACTGGTAGAACTTGGCGTATGACTTCATATGCACTTCAACTTTCTGTAGTAACAATCGCCATTGTACCTTTTATTTTGACGCCATTACTATTTTTCGTCGGCCTGGATCCTTTTCGATACACCTTCCCAAAATTTATTTCCCCTTCTCGCGTATGTAGTCCGACGCCCAGTTCCGGTTGTATTTCTTTCGTTCACTTAGTTCTGTTTCTTTGTCGCGTGGTAACTTCAGCTACCTGTAATTTTGAAGCTTGCAGATTCTTTGCCGTGCTATTTTGCATGCTGATATATACACTAGAGCTGATAGTAAGGTGTATTGAAGTTATCAGTGGTGTTTATTTAGCACATGATCATGTTTTTGTCAACTCAGCATTTTCCAAGACATATACAGCCCTTTGGATAGCATACAACGTGGTACATCCTGCTGTTTGCTCACTTTTTGCATTAATATTGGGAGCTGGATTTATCATTATGCTGATTTGTAACATCGCAGTCATAAGAGCATATATCCTACTTCCAATTGAAGTTTACTGGTTAATGCCGATTACATCAATTATATTGTGTTTCTTCATGGTTTTTATATTATCATACGCTGTAAAAGTTTTTAAATCAAGTGAAGAAATGGTACATCACGCCAGAAAAGCTGTACTAGGTTATCATGCTAAAAAGGTAACTGGAGGCAATAGAAAAATGGACAAAAGGGTAATTATTACAATGAGGCCCATCGTTATTTCTTGCGGGGAGTTTTTTGACCTTGATAGAGGAGCGGAATCTACATATTTTAATCTGATAGTTTTGAGAACAGTTGATGGACTCCTTATTCAGATGTAGTTGAAGAGGAATGCTCCAATTTATGTATAAGTGTATTTATCTGGAAACTATTTAGAAACCTATTTATGTTATTATATTGTACCTTTATTTAATTATATCAGAAGTTAATTAACGTAATTATTATGTAAGTATTAATTGAATCTTTAAAAGCGTAAGTTTTTGAAATATACGGAATATATAAGCAACACATTTTAGGTTAACAAACACCCAACGACGTGCTTGTTAACTTCATTCAACGGTTTCAAATTTAATATTCCGCTATTCCGTTGTTGAAACTAACCAAATACCATATATCAAACTTTTTAGTATTTAAACAATAAACATAATACTTGATGTTTTAAAGCAGCTTATCTATGACAATTTGTGAAATTTTATTTGCCAAAGCAACTTGAGTTTTTTATGTCAAAGCTACAGTGTCTACTCCAAACATTATTTACAAAAATAATATCGAGAAATGCCAAAAAAGTTATGAAAAAATGCCATACAAGTGAAAAGGTAAAATTCAAAACTAACAAAAAATTATCATGAATGATGCCGTGTGTATGCATGTACTCAGAACTTTCTTGTTTCTCCTATCAAAAGTAATATATTTGCTCCATTTCTAAACATTTTAAACAGACAGCACCTTGGATACACTTTTTTACCGGTTCTATAATGGTATAAAATATAGCAAAACTGTGTAAGTCTTTATCGTTATTATAAGCCTAGTTTAATTGAAAATGTAAGAAATGGCATGCAATTTATTATTGGACATTCAATCGCAAAAACACTAATCATTAACTTTATTTGTTTGCAGATGACGTTTAAAGTGACTACAAAAACGCCCAACAATTCCGACCAAAATATGTAAACAAACCTAATATGATATGCACACCTCTCCAGTTTAAAAACAACACATGTCCAAAAATGAAACATCGCGTATAGTGTAGTGTAATTTTACACTCAAATCGTGCATATATAAAGCTATATGGTCCCGTTTGAACTAAATATTCGCTTTATTTCGAAGGACGACCATTCGAAAGCGTTTTCGATAATTCAGTTGAGCCTTTAGACACGACAACTTTTTAGACTTAAATAAATTAATACTAGGAGCAGCAAAATATTTTTTTTAGAAAAAGTCCACGTCTATACTGAGTCGATATCGTATGAAGCACTATAAGGTTTGCCGTTTATGACGCATTTGCAAACAAACCGTCTATGTAGAGACTATACCAAACTGTACAATACACTCTCCGAAAAAATATGTTGTTTAAGAATATGTTATTAACTTAATAAGTTTCCCCAGATCTGAGACACTTTACACCAGGAAAACAATGAGTAATTCTATTGTAAATGAAATCCTGGTTAAATTTGACTAAAGTTAAGGGTTTAAAATATTGTAAATATATACAAAAAGTAAAATGATGAATAAAATAAAGAACATTTAAGTTTAAAGCTATTTTAAATATTTTAGTTGGGTTTTAATAAGATACTGGAGTTGGCTCTAACGTCATTTAAAAATGAAAAACATGCCTTGGAAAAGCGAACTATATACTAAGTAAAAACGAATAAAAAAAGCTTTTAGCTGGCCATATATGAGTGGTTATATTTTATAACATATTTCCCCACACCTTAGTTTGCCTGTGTCAATAAACATTGAGTTATACGTATAGAGTCGTATTTAACCACAGAACTATTGCCTGGTGAAGGATCTGAATCTGCACTTTTACCAGAGTGTCTATATAGACACCCAAATCTGTTTTCTTAAAGGTCCCCAAAGTGTCCGCATACAGCGCATAAGCCTCGACTGTTAACGGATCAATGCAAACACTAATTAAAATACTAGGCGCTAGGATAAACACTAGTTTCTTTACAGATGACCACAACAAATACTATGGATCTCAAGACCGTATGCCATTTAAACTGATTTTCTGTCAACTATGACAATAAAATTAGTAATCGCTGTAAAGTGGCAGGATGAAATGTGGTCTATAATCTTAATAATAATGTTTCGAGGTTTCGAATGCATAAGTATTCATAAAAGATATTATAATTTGATTTATTATTGCTCCGTTAGTATTTTAAAGTAGTTTAACATTTCACATGTACATAAATGTTGGTGTTTAAGTATATGAAGCAAGTATCATACAAAACGTATTCAAGTTACATAAAACTTCCCTAAATATAAACACATACACACATGCACGTCAAATTTGTATAAAAGTGCAACATATAATATAGAACCTACAACTTAAATACACAATAAATATAGTTCTTAGTTTGAAAACAGTATTAAACTACCAACACGCCAAATAGCTGGTTTCTTAATGATGAAATGTGCACTATACTTAATTCATGATTGAAAGTTCAACAGTTCGTTGAACTACAAAATTCAGCGTGATTATGGGAGTGGACATTTCCACAAAATTGGAATACCCCAAATATACCCTCAGTGGAGGAAGCGACCTAATAAAGTACCTCCGATATTTATATCTAGTAGAAAACTTTGAGTTGACGCTTTTCAGCTTTGTAAGCAATGCCATAGATTTTATATTTATATCTGCCATTATTCCCAATACTGATTCACCGATAAATAACAACGCGATTGCAGTATATCCGAAAAGGATCAGTGCACTCAAATTTAAGTACCGTGCCAAGTTGATAAACACATACATACTTATAGTAGCCATTACAACCAAATATAAGATAACGATTACAGAAATATTTCTTCCATGTAGCTGGTTGTAAGACTTCAGGAGCAATTGGTTTTGTCGGTAAAGCATGAATTGCCTTTCAATAACGTGGATGACATAAAACCCATTTCTAGAATTCTGGTACTTTTCAATTAATCTTAGTGATGATGACGCAATGTAATCATTAAAACATACTAGCTTCAAGATGAGATAAACAGAAAAATTAAAATGAAGAGTGTGCAACATCCACAACCGGAAAAATAGACCGCAGATAACCAGCACCATGTGAATTATACGGGATGGTATCGGCAAAGATATATTTCTTAGAACAGATGATTCTGGAAGAAAATCAGAGTCTCGACATGCTTCCACAAGAAAAAATCCCGGATATGCAGGATTACATGGTTTACGAATAAATGACAGCTGGCCTAGTATAGGAAGTAGTGTTGCCGTTGCTATTAGCCTTATGATCAAATAAGTGCTTCGTTTCCGCATGGATTCACTCGTTACTTTTCCAGGTGGCTCTACTGAAATAAAGTGATATTTTTTAAATCTTCGCAATTATTTGTTCTTCATTAAAATCATTGTCTTACCTGCGACTTGTTTTGACTCGAATAAAAACATTCTATTAAGCAGGCTAACAATGATTGTAGAATTAGTGGTTTGGTGAAAGAGAATGTTCCATTTCCAAAAAATAACAAGTAGAACAAATATTGGAGTAAAACAGGCAAACTTAGTTTTGAGGAAATATGGATAAGTTGAAAAATATAACAAAGTATGTAAAAGGCGGTTAAATAGAACTTCATTTTAATACGACTTCTTTTTCGTTGCGACTTTAAAACGAATTGTTGTGTTTTTGCATTCCATTTAAAAGGAATGGTTGACCAGAAATCTAAGTGTTTCCGACACTTAAGTAACAGCTTGAGCAATCCGAACTTCTCTGATCCCAGCATTTTTTGCAAAGTGTTGGCTAGTTTGCTCGTTAAACCATGAAACGCAAGTGACCCTAGGGCGATCAAAACTATGCCTGGTTCTAGCACACTTCAGTATTCGTGACCAGTTGGTAAAAATGTTATTTTATTCGTTTTTGCATAATATAGTTCGCTTTTCAAAGGCTTATACATTTATATTATTTTTCATTTTTACATAACGGATCGCATGTAGTCGCTCATATAACCTCAAATAAAATATTTAAAAGAAGTTTTGCTTAGAACTGCCAATGTTAACTTGAAACAAACTTGTAAATGTATGAGTGATTATAAACGGGAACCCTTATTGTGATATATACAGTTGTGGACTTTTTGTAAAAATGATTTCTTTGTTTTTGAATGATAATTTAATTAAGTCTAAAACGAAGTGGTGTCTGAAAACAGAAATAAATTATTGAACACGCTTTTGACTCAAAATTAAGAATGAATAATTGAATTTTGATAAACAATGTATTTAAGAATAAGGAAAGCCATGGATTAGATTAGATAGAGTAAATTGATTTGCACTTTGTGTTGCTTGGTTTTATTTCTTGCACTACAAGTCAACATAAGTGAACTGGATGAGTAATCAAGTTATTAGAACTGGCGCCCAGTTCGTTCAATGCATAATGGAGTGCAAGTTATTTATCAAAATTCTCGGTTTATTTACAGAAAGTTCGTTGACATAAATCAGAGTCCTGCCTGGTAAATACACATTCAAGCAATTTTCTGTTTTCATAAAACAGAAAATTAATACTTACATAAAACCTGTTCGTGGATACGTTTTTGCATAAGATGCAGTATACACAGATACGCTTCATTTTCATACTGTATTATTATAAAAACCACCAAGGATCAGAATACTAATTATTTATCAAATAATATTTATGACTTGTTTTATGACTTGGAATATTTAAAGGCTATATTCAACTGCCAACATGCTCATCTAAATAAAACAAAATATAGTTTGATGGATATTTTTTACTACAGGAGAATTGCCATCTTGACGCTCCTTCGGTTTCTTTTTTAGTAAAGCTAATAAAATTCTAAAGGATTCAAACGTTTTAATGCTCCAAGTTTTATATTTAGATAAATAACGACAGGGTAATACCATTTCAAAATCCGAATTGACGGGAAACTTTAAAAGTTTCAAAACTATCCTTACAAGTAGGAAAACACGTGCTAGTGGCTTAGTCTAAATTGACTTTTACAGTACGAGATGAAACTTTTGGTAAAATTGATTTATAATTATAATTCTCTACCAACGGACAGTCCATATCAATTGTACATTATGCGAAAAGTCCTTTATGCAAATTAGTCGGTTTGAGTTAGTAAATTCTATGAATTCGACTCTTCGCATTAACCGTACACCATCAAACAGTTTTTATAAAGAATGTCGAGAAATACATATACATGGATTAGCCATTAGTTTTACTTACGTTAGTTTGTGGGAATTCGGGAAATTAAATTGTGCTTTGTAATTAAAAAAGATATTAAGCGCCTTTTAAAACAATTTAATAATATTTTGAATAAATAGATGATCGTATGCCAAAAACTTGCAAACAATAATAAGTATTTCTTGAGTGCTTGTAGTTTAACTATTTGCTGTCTTCAGTATTATATTTTCCATCACAAAATACTATTCTTTAAAAACTCTGGTTTAGGGATTTTAGGGTTTTCCATAAGTTACAAATATGAGAAATGATTGTGTGTACTAGGGCGGTATTTTGCATACAATATATTATATTTTATTTGTAGGACTGACTGATTAAAAATGGCTATTGATGCTCTTTCTAATTACTCCGCTTGCTAGAATGAAAAATGAACAAAAATTCATAGCATAAATTTATTTATTTCAATTAATACAAACCGTTACATTGAAAGAATGTACATTTAAGGTATCCCCAAAAACAATTTATTTAATCACTGGCTTATTTTCTTCTCACAATTTTTTCTACTTACTTTTTATGAATAAATTTATTCCAACAGGGGTACTAGTACAAAATTAATAATGTCTTCACTTCTATTCTCAGAAATTATTAAAATTTCATAATCAATTCATTTTAATTAACCCCTCAATTCCAAGTTCTCCGTTTGCTTACCTCACTCAAATATGAATCAATCAGCTTTTTTGAGTTTACTAACGATACAGCTTTCCCCACAAAGCATTTCAGTAATTTTTTCTCCACCTTCTTCAATTCCTCATTTCGCACTAATGCCAAAAAGAGGCATCTTTCTGGAACAAATCTTGAAAATTAATACTTAATACAAATCTATTAATCTAACTTATCATTACAGTAATCAAATGCACCACTGGCATATTTACCTTTTACCATTTTTATTCATTTTTTATCAATTAATTTAATGAAACACGGGTACTGCTACATATTTAATGGTAACTTTCCCTGCTTTTCTCACACTGTAAATTCATAACTAATGCTTTTACTAATTTAACTTAATACCCAATCCCTATGACAATGCTCGGGAAGGGATGCGTAGGTGGTAGAGATGAACCTATATGTAGCGGCCAACAAAAGGAAACTACTTT
>JAQFZH010005151.1:0-10964 GCA_034695485.1 Entomobrya nivalis
AAAATTGTTAAATACGTACGCCATCCACATAAACCTAATCCATGCAACCAAATACCCAAGTCGACTTTTACAGGACACAGGACATTACACACAACTGATTTATAGAAATAGTATTGATAAATTTGTCGAAATGCTAAATAGTCGAATTATAAAAATGTAAATTTGTCGAAATGTTAAATAGTCAAATTACAAAAATGTCGAATTATAAAAATGTAAATTTGTCCAAATGTTAAATAGTCGAATTATAAAAATGTAAATTTTGTCCAAATGTTAAATAGTCGAATTATAAAAATGTAAATTTGTCCAAATGTTAAATAGTCGAATCATAAAAATGTAAATGTGTCCAATTGTTAAATAGTCAAATTACAACAATGTCGAATTACAAAAATGTTAAAATGTCCAAATGTCGAATTATAAAAATGTCAAAATGTCGAATTTTAACTTTTTAATCGAAGTAGAGAAAATGTCTGTCTGTTTGTCTGTTGGTCCGTCTGTACAAACTTGTGTTTGTTTAGGTTTGATATATTTTTGATTAAAAAAGGGTAATTTTAATTTATTTTTCATTTATTTTTCATTAAGTTTTAATTTATTTTTAATTAAAAAAGTGTAATTTTAATTAAAATGTTATTAATTTTTAATTAAAAAAGTGTAATTTTAATTAAATTGTAATTTATTTTTAATTTCAAGGTGTAATTTTAACTAAATTTTAATCTATTTATTTATAATTAAAAAGTAGTAATTTTAACTAAATTTTAATTAATTTTTTAATTAAAAAGTAATAACTTTAATTAAATTGTGTTTTTATTAAAAATCATCATTTTGTTTTGGTTTAATTTTTTTCTGTCTGTTTGTCCATTGTATATAATTATTTGTTTATTTTGCTTTAACAGATAATTTTTTTAATTGATGAATTGGTGATTAACCAGCACTGTTTCTCGATGGACATTCAGGCCTTTTCTAACACAGGTTTAACCTGCTTTACTTCTTAAATGGGGTTTTAATTAGAGTTTAGGGAATATTAATGGTGCATATTAACTACTGAGCTAGTTTATTGACGACAATTGTATTTGGGGAAAAATTTGAATGGTTTCAATTAAAGTGCAGGGATATTTGTGTGTGATTCATTAATTAAACTGATATAACATCGCAAAAAATCAATTAATTGCGTTTGGACAATAGATTCCGTTTACGAGAACGCACATCAATGCAAGTGAATCTAATTATCATGTACACGATTTAATTAGTATGATAGCCAACAATTTTCACTTGCCAATTACCACGTTTTAATCCTCATATATTTAATACACAGCAATAACTATAGCGACAAGTACATGATAAAGGCTCCTCTCTATTTTGGGTTGTACATTTATCTAAATTATATTTTCTCCCTCTACACGTAAATTGAGCACCAAATTCTGAATACGTCGAACCAATTTTAAAGCCATAAATAAACATTTTAGAAAAATCGCTAAAACTTTATCAATTTTCTCGGCACAAATAAATACAACAAATGAAACGAGCAAACCAAATCCAGGTATTATGCTCAGAATAATTGCTGCTGTTTTGTTTTTACTCATTTCAGATGTACTACTGAGGTTGTAGGAAGCCGTTAAACTTCTTAGACTGTTGAGTTTTAAGACAAACGCGTAATCAAAGTACTTTTGCCACCGCTCAATTATGCCAGCGTCGAAAATGTACCTTGCTCGAAGAATGAGCTGGGATGGAAGGTATCCCACAAATTTGTACCCCCAAAAGTTTTCAAGGATTTTGTCTCTGCCAAGAAAGCTCGATTTACCCATTTGTTTGAGAAATGTATGAAGTTTTATGGCCTTTTGCCTTCGCAGTATAATCGCAGACTTGTTGCATTTCTTCATTTGCATATCTATAATAGTAAATATATCTTCAAAGCCCAGAACCATACCAGAACATGGAAAATGATAGGTTCAAAATACTTGAAATTCCTGCATAGGTGCACAAATTGGTTGATACTTTTACAATCCAAGAAACTATGAGACATATAGACAAGATGAACAACCATGTCGGTATATCGAAAGGAGAAACTAAATCTGTCAACTGATTTTTCCAATGGATTTGTTCCTTATGACAACTTACAAAAGTTTGTTGAATAATATGTGTTACTAGTCGAGTGTCTTGAAACAAAATTGGAGACTTAGAATTGAATCTATTTATGATTGGACGAAATTGTGGATGAGCGTTAATAGTTTTTGTTGGGCTGCAAGCATCAACAATTACGTTTTCCCATTTGTTACGGTAGTTGCCCTCACCAAAAGAGAATGTCACATTTGTTTCTTTGGGTAGCAGCAATGAAATTATATGCTTGTCAGAAGAAGCATAAAGAAAACCAGAAGTGATTTTAACCGGGTACATTTGGACGTAGTTCAACACGTCTCGGCTCTTTTGCAAATCTTCGTACATGTATACTCTAGGGAAAACTTGAACCGAGTGAGGATCGGGATTTAATTCCCGATTTTTTTCTAGAATAATTTCAAGCTCAATTGAAGTCGTGGGAATCAATTTAGAATGTAAAAGAATGGTTTTAAATGATTCACACGGATCACAATACGGACAAAGTGTCTTGAGAACAAAGGATGGGTATTCCCAAATGAGCACAGTAACTAAAAACCTTGACATTCCATAATCAAACAAAACCCCTGCAATCCATTTTTTTACGTCGTTCTGAGTTTCACAGATTGAGTTTGCTGTAGAGTCGCAGATTAGAAGTGAAATCATTGGAACTGTGTTTAGATAGTTATACTTCCACTTTTGAGAATTGTAGGTTTGATGCAAGTGGGTCCAAAAGGGGGTATTCAGAACACTTTGCCAGTACCAACCGTTTACGTACATTTGTTGAGATTCTCGTTCAGTTGGTGGATCAAGATACACGTTAGCCTCGCAAATTATGTTTTTATTTTTGAGTTGAAACGACTCTGATAGAGTTTGTTGTGCATAGCTAATGGCTACATGGTCGGGTGGTAAATTGGCTTTCTCTGAACCGGCATCGTGACAAGTTGATGAGTTCTGCCTTTTCAACATTGGATATTCTGAGCCAAGCTCAAACGGAAACAAAAGTTTATTTTTGCAGTAAGATAAGTAGCGAATTAGCAGAATTGGCTCCTTTACTACTTGATAGTTAAGATTTATTCCCTTAAAATTGATGACACGTATATTGCAGCCAGTAAACGCATTTAAGACGGCAAATTGCTGTGTTGAGTCTTTCAATGGCGTATCAAGCCAAGCAGTCGCAAAACAGTTTCCGAGATAATAATAAAATAAAATAAAACAATGAAATCTCCCGGTGAACTTAATTTGATGCATTTTGAGACGTAAAATATGGTCCAATAAAATTTATTTTTAGGTGAACGATAGGAGCACGGAAATTAGCAATGTATCTTTACTGATTGCGTAATCAAGCTGCTATTTGGACCTTTACATCAAAAAAACACAAGAGTAATGCACACAAAGGTGATTGTTGAATCAGTTTTAAGTATTGCCAAAGTTCAAGTATTCAACTTTTGCTTCTTTCGTTCTATCGGAATACAGTATAGTTGCAATACTACTCTGTGGTCCTACTACATCAGCGATAATCGGATGCGTAAATCTAAATACATTTGTGAAGGAAGTACAAATTTCATATAACCATAGGTTTTTTTTGTAGGAATCCTGTCAGTTAAGCTATTTCTGTATTCCCCGCATAAGGTAATTCAACTTTGTCCAGAATTTGTATCATCGAGACGACCAGAAATTGATCTAATGCTGGTTACAAAACAAGCAACTATTTTGAGTGTTTTTGACTACAAAATACGGGTCTTTATGATATGTCCGAAACGCCTCTTGTCGAAAAATGCTTGTCGAAATTTTACTAGTCGAAATGAAAACAGCCATTTTACTGGTCGAAAATAAGTAGCCGAAATACGGCTTGCAGAAACTTATTAGTAGAAACATTTTAGAAGAATATCACAAATTTACTATGATCTCATTATTTAAGATGTGACCATAAAAATTATTTTAGTATTTACCTTTTGATAGTTCAAATTTCAATGACAAAAATCGAAATAGTATTTGGGTTTCCTTGTTTTCTCTTTGTTTGGTCACCCAGTATTGGTTTGTTTGTTTGTGCATTATTACCAGTATCCCGAACAGATAACTTGAGTTGGCATTTCATTAGTTCTACATAAATTTTCCGTTTTAAGTCACTAAAATGTCCGTCAATCATTTCAAGCTTACTTTCTCACAATAAAATTCCATAATTTATATGTGCGTGAGTTTAAGTCAAGTTAAACAATCTGCTATCTAATTTTCTCTGATAATATCGATCAGTAGCTTACTAGAATGCAATGACGTGTCAAGAGTGTGGCTTCCTAAGTTCCTTTGTACTATCGTTTTTACAACAAGCTGTCATGTACATGTTCACCTTTCTTTGCACCGGTAATATTTAACACAAATTACTTCTTAGTCATAGACATTTTTTTACTTCAACTTTGAAGGATAAGTTCTTTTTTTCGTTTCTAGAAATGGGGTGTAGTTGAAGATGAAATTTTTAAGAGTCCATGGTTAAAATTGGGTGGTGCACTAATGTATGAATGCTACTGATAACAAATGAAACCACGAGACAATTTTTTTCTAGTCAAAACGAACATTTTCATAGTCAGAGAATTTTCTCTGAAATTTTAATTCGACAGGAATGCAGAGTCGACAAGTATACCACACCCGACCGTATTTGACAAATGTAAATTCGACAAGGAATTTTTTTTTCGACAAGAGGGAACACTCCAAGAGGTTTTTCTGACATTATCGGCACCTCAAAATACAATACAAAACTTGTGTTGTTTTGCTCCTCCTTATTAATATTATTTTTACAAGTCGATAGCAAAGTAATTAGCTCAAAGTGTAAGCACAACACGAGCCGTATGTATTGATTTATTACAGGTCCAGAATAGACAACGCGATTGTAATGAAGGACATGTCTTGTAAAGTAAAAACTTGGCTTCCTTGGTTTCTAATATAACTGTTAGAACAACTCTGCGAAAACTATAATTAAAACTACAGTTTTACCAGGGTTTGCGTTTAAAAAGGGGATTTTTATTTTTGATCCTGAGGTTGTTAAAGAATAGTACAAGGTTGTTTTAAAATTGGAGGACCAATGGCGCGCCAAAAATTGTACAGTTCACAGTAGCAGCAAATTTTTAGAAAACTTGGTTTCGTTTCCACAAAACACAAGGTTTTCAACTTGGAAACAGTCGTAATTTGGTAACGTGACAGCCTGGATGTCTTCTGATTTCTAAAAAAATTGCTATGGGTAAAGTTCAATAACCCGTAGTTTTCAAATACAATTCAACAATCAAATGTCAACTGGAATGTTTTTTTCGTAGAAAACTACATATCTTTGATTCCACGTCGAAAATATCTTTTTGGGGAAATTCAAGACTTGATTAGTTGCATAAGTAGACAGAAGTATTGAATTGAATAGAATGTGTAGTAGATCGACGCTAGTTGAGCTCTGACATGACGAGTATAGCCTAGTTGCTTAAATTATATATAACAGAGACTACATACAATAAAAATGGACTGTCTGTAAAGTATGATTAAACATGTTATGTGAGCTCACATATCCTGTTAATGTATAGAAAAACGACAACCAACGCGGTCAGCTCCTGGAAAAAACCAATATTATTTAAAATAGAACAAAAGGTTATTGGAAGGTTAATAGATGATATGCAGTTGAGCACTTACTAAAACATACAAGAGTTCTCACATATCTTACGAAGCAGTGGATAAAAACAAAGCATAAAATCAGGAAAACCAGTTAGCTAATAACAAGTAAATCTATTTGTATTCGCACAAGTGGTTCAGGTTAAATCAAATGGCCTTGCTGGTATGGAAATATTCAGGTATACAAAGTAAACATATTAATTATTCAACGATAAGCTTGTTTTCGTCTCTTTAAGTGATTAAAGTCTTACCATTTTCCTACCTTTACTTTAAACACTTAACAAGCTTACCTACAACTAATATGGTTTTAAATTTGTGTTGTAGTATATCTAGCTGATATTGTGTTAACATTAGCTAGAATATCGATAGCACTATAACATAAAATTAGTGCCGCAGGGCGGTTAATTGAAAGGGACCCGTTAATTGAAATATGCCATAATTATTGTATTTAAGCCGAAATATTATCAGAGAAATATCATATGACAATAAACATTGTCTTGTGAGGAAATTAATCCGATGCCAAACTAAAATCAGTGTAATACACTAAGGAACTTGAAGTTTAGAGGTTTAGCATCTAGTTAATTAAGGTGTGTTCTGAATGGGGTTTAGCATGTAGTTAGTTAACCTGTGGTTCATCATAGGGTTTAGCATCTAGTTAACTAACCTGTGTTTTAGCATGGTGTTTAGCATCTAGTTAATTAATCTGTGGTTTAGCATGATGTTTAGCATCTGGTTAAATAACGTAGGGTTTAGCATGTAGTTAATTAATGTAGGGTTTAGCATCTAGTTAATTATAGTAGGGTTTAGCATAGGATTTAGCATCTGGTTGATTAACGAGGGATTTAGCATGGGTTTTAGCATCTAGTTTTTTAACGCAGGGTTTAGCATTGGGTTTAGCAATTTGTGCGATCTTGTCAATTTTTATAATACTAATCTATAATTATATTTTCAAATTGACAAGATGATACTCAGCAAGCCCCATGTTAAACCCCCATGCTAAACCCATACTAAAACTTTGGCAAGTGCTAAACCCCCATGCTAAACCCATACTAAAATTTTGGCAAGTGCTAAACCCCCATGCTAAACCCATACTAAAATTTTGGCAAATGCTAAACCCCCATGCTAAACCCATACTAAAATATTTGAACAATGCTAAACCAAACATGCTAAACCCATGTTAGTTGACTAGATTCTAAATCCATGCTAATTAACTAGATGTTAAACCCATGATAATTACCTAGATGCTTAACCCATGTTAGTTGACTAGATTCTAAATCCATGTTAATTACTTAGATGCTAAATTAATTAAATTTCTACGCTTTACCCCAAGTTTATTAAATTTGAATGCTTAACCTCATTATGAACCACAAGTTAATCAAATGTAAATGCTAAACCCCATGCTAAACTTCATGCTAAACTCCGTACTGAACCTCGTGCTAGCCTTGTAAAAGATGTTTTTTTCATATAATATTCGTCTTACAATTTATCCATTTACAAACAAGTAACATGGAATGTTTCAATTAACGGGTCATTTTCAAATAACCGCATGGCGGCACCAGTTATACTTATGAGTATTGATATACATCTATTTTATTGATTTTAGGCGATCAAGAAATTTGTGCCATTCCGGAGCTATGCGTCAGAATATAATAGGGCCAATTACTTATTGGACGTGTTATCTGAAAAGTACTGTGAATTCATGACGACCGAGATTCGAATGTTTATTGAAGTCGAGTATACTGCAACCATTTTTAAGGAACAATCGGATTATAGAAATATTTGTTTTAAGTGCAGTGCGGAAATCTTCAACTTTCATTTTGTTTGTCTTCATTGTGGAATGGACTGCTGTGGTCGATGTAATATGGTAAGTAATTTAATTCAAGCTTCCTCAAAGAACTATAAAATCGCCCCAAAACTCCCTCATCAATGTTTACTTAATTTTACAAAAATGTGTTTTGTAGAGCAAACGGACGGATACTGACGGCTGTCATTCCAAATCAAAGCGTCACATTTGGTTTCCCACCTGCTTTGCGTCACCCATCAAACTTGCAGTTTTGGTTGGTCCAATTAAATATCCAATCGTAGAAACGTACAAATTTCCTGTTGATGCAAACACGATAAGAAACGAAGCAAAAAGATGGATCAAGCCGACGATTAAGAAAGATAAGTCGAAAATGAAGAAGGTTCTTTGTGATATGGTCCAAAAACAGACTCTGAACATGGAGTCAAATGATATCAACAACATAGAAATATTCAAAGTCCACTTGAGGGAAAAAAATGCTTCATAATTGAGCATGCCATGAAGAAAGAAGTATTTGAAGAATTTCAGCCCAAAAAAATTGAAGGAACTTTTAGATATGAAGTCGTAACTGAGAGAAGAATGGAGGGAAACATTACAGAAAAAAAACCATCAGCGAATATCTTAAAAGATTTGGGGAGGAAACACATTGGACTTATGTCGTGCAAAACTTTCCTACGAATTCTGACTCCAGGGATGTCTACAAAAAAACATAGGATATATTACATGATTCATTACCATTCAAGGACTACTTAAGCCCCTGTGGAATGTTCAACTTATGTTCGTTAGCACCAAAAACGAAAGCTTGGCCGGATATTTGTCCAAAGTTATACATATCCACGGGATCAGCGGCTAATATTCTTCATCCCAGTACTAGGCTCCATTTGGATGTTACTGACGCTTGGAATGCAGTAGTGTTTAGCGGAAATGACACTAAACTTAAAGGTAAGCAATTATTTACCAGAATGCATATAAAATGAGACATGATGATTCGTATATACTTGTGGATGTGGAGTGGAGTGTGTGAAGGGTCATATGCATATGTTAGTTTATTAGTATAATGACTCGTATTGGTGTATCACGCAGCCGAGGAATCCACGAAAAAATACTCGAATACTGTTCCCAGCTTAACTTGAATGATAGTACAAAAGCGCGGCTAGCTGCAGGTGAAGTTCCATCGGCTCTGTGGGTGACGGCTTCTTATACCCAAATGGAGGCCCTTGACGTATTACTCCGACGGGTGAGTTTGTTGCACAATGTTTTTTTTGTTTTCAAATTGGGTTTTCATATAATAATTATGCATATGTTTTATCCTATTCACACTACAGGTGAATATGTAAAGCTAAAATCGACAATATCAAGTGCGAAAATGGAAGCTAACGTTTCACTTACGACTAGAGTTAGAGAAAAGTTGGAAGCAGAAGGGATAATAACAAATGATCATCTGCAATTTGAAGGCGATACCATGATTAGTGATTAGTAGTTCCGGCTGTCCACATCAGGTAATTTTCTGTCATATTTTTCTTAGTTTCCAAGTGTTCCCTTACTAGTTAAGGTACATACTGTTCTTTTAATTTGTTTGTGCAGGTGACGAATTTTAAGTGTTGTATAAAAGCAGCGGGTGACTTTGTTTCTGCTGAAAACATGGACTCCACAACGCATGTTGCCGAGAAAATGACGACGCTTACGCACGTGCTGAAAAAGAAAGGTGGACTACTTGATATTGGCGCCTTGGTTTACTATGCCGCGGAATATATGTCGCGTCTGTTTCCCCGTTAGAGAATTAAACATATTTCCCTTCGTAGAAGCAGCGATATTGGTAATTATTCAAGTGGCTTGTTGACACTGCACTGCACTCATTTTGCATGTAGGTATAAATCTGTCAGATTTTCCTACTTGCCTTTTAGTATTATTACTTTTATGTCGTCCCTTTTTACCCTACACAACAATCCTTGTGCTAAAATAATATGAAGGTATAATGCGTAAAGCTACTTTGTATTCATGTGTTCTATCCCCGGAATCAAGGGATCTTTCTAATAAGTGGATTATTTGTTCCATTTGAAATCCTACTTTGACAGTGAAATGTGTAATTATAGTATCTAATATATATTTTATACTTAACAAGTCATGTCAAGCCATGAAAAAAGACGTAGATGAATAAAACTAAACTAACGTAAAAAGAAAGGAGCACACACACAGACTGCCTTGTGTTGGAAAATTAGCAATGATCTCTATGAGAACATTGCTATTTTTTGTCGGTATTAGCACGTTAACACGCATTAGTTCTTGTTCACATCGCCTCAACCATAGCTGTATGATATATAAACTTGTGGGTGTTTTGTTTGCTTTGTGGGTGTGTTTTAGATATTCAACCCACAAATGCAAATTAGCACGGGGTAACGCGAGAGTAGCGGTTATTTCGTTGAAGCAGCAGCTGCTACTACTTGTTTGTTGTGTATGAGAGTCACTAGCTATTGTGGGATATTATGATAGTATTGAAGTAGATTGAAGTGCATTTAATTGTACTCGGAAGCTCGCATATAAATCTTAACTTACCATTAAGGTTATAGTATAAATTTAAGCGTATGAATTTAAAATCATCAATTTTTTTTAAAAATTAAACCGGAGAACACCGTTCGGTCTTCTCCGATTTTCAAAGAAAAATTTACAGACTAACTACATCTTAATATGTCAAGAGGAAAGAAAACGGGAAATCTCAAAAAAAGGTAAACAACTTTTTTTTTAAATAATCAAATAATTATTTAACATTTTTTAATTGTCCAAAAATTCTATTTATCTTCTTAAAATATAACAAACATATCATTACAAATTTTGCAGTGGTGAAACGTGGAGAAGCAAGGTAAAAAGGATGGAGCAAGTATATGGATTTCGCCAAGTCCCTGTCTGGAAACAATTTCCTCATTTGAAGGACGACATCACAATTAACAATAATGCCAACGTCTTCGTGCCAAAAAGGCGCAATGGAAATACACATTCAAGTAAATTTTAAATAATGACATGTACATGAAATGTGTCATGAAATAAAATTCCAACCAGCTAAATAATGTATTCATGATTATCTTTCTATTTTAAGCAGATCGTCATCCCTATTTGAGCGAAATCTTGGAATTTCATCTTCCATCGGACTACCAACTTACTTGTGAAAAAAAGCGTCCCACTGTTCCGTCAAAACTAAAGACAGGCACCGGTAACGAAGATTATGCAGTTACATGGATATCCACCGTCAACTAATTAAACTCACCAATTGAAAAACTGCAAACCCTGGATCACCTGTTCATTGATTTGGAAGGGCATAATGTCCGAAGTTTTCGTGGGATTACGAGCCTATGAAACCGACTATGGTGTCTTGACAAAGTTTGATCAGAAAACGTTTCTCTATCGATTGGTGCAATAAAAAAATTCGCCCATTTAAAAT